>PVKS010003657.1:0-101295 GCA_004027875.1 Aplodontia rufa
GGTAATTGTTAGCTTAGCCATCTAGCATACTGTTTCCGCTTGTATTCTAGCTTCCACAAATGAGAGAAAACATTGGGCCCTTGAGTCTCTGAGATTGAGATCTTCAGAACCAGTTTTAGATGTCCAGAATTGGTAAATCTGGCAGGCCCCGTTGAAATGCTTACCTGCTAGATGAGCTCATCTCCACGAACAGGGCAGTACCAGGAAAACACTGTGGAAGACAACTGTTGAATGTCAGCTAAGAGCGAAGGGATATGAAGCTCGTCAGGAAATCCACCCCCATAATACAGACCAGGCAGAGAGGGCCAATGAAAGGACTCCAGGAAATGAAGGAAACAGAGAAGTTTCCAAAGGACTTCAAAGTAAGTTTAAAAAGGTTCAAAGAGAAAAAGGAATCCACTGATCTCACCATGGGAGAAGTCGTTATGTAAGCAAAGTAAGCAGTAAGCAGATTCGGAGTAAACACATATTCCAGAAGTGGCGAGCACTGCTACCATAATTGAAAGACTCAACAGAACATGTCAAAGTGGGAGTCTTTAAAACCACCGGAAGAGACACGACCGAGAACCCAAGAGAGGCAAAATTCAGGTTGACAACAGACTTCTCATCAGCCAGAAGGCAAACTGAAAAACAAAATGGAAAAATGTCTTTAAAGTGTCAGGAGAAAAATACAACAACAAACCCAGAATCCCAACTTATCTAAATTATCACTCAAGAATAAGGGTGAAATAGAGGTATTTTAAGACATACAAAGAGAGTTCTTTAATCACTGAAATAATTTTCTAACAAGCGAAATGGAATTTATAAGGGAAGAGCAGAATCCAAGAAGCAACACTGAATAAAAACATTAGTATGATCATAAAAGTAAAAATGGAATTTGATGGTGAGAAAAACACTAAGAGTTTCAGGAAAAGTCATAATGGAACATGATCTATTTTGTTAGGATGTCAAGTACTTCAGAGAGAAGTAAGATGTTCTGTTTTCCTGGTCTTGTCTGAGTCAATAAAGATGTTAAGTAGCTTTAGATTTCATTAGATAAATACAAAGTTAGATATGGATGTTAAAATTTTAAGAGCAACCACAAAAAGAAATTTATAACTTGTGAACAAATAACTAAAAGATCACTGAGAAACTCAGTTCAACAGAAGACAGGAAATTAAGAAAGGAAGAGGAGGAGGGGCCTGGGAAGAAGAGAAGGAGGAGGGGAAGTGGAACAGCAATCAGAAAACACAGAAACGAAAAACAAAATAAGATGTTGGAATGGGTCCAAGTATGTTAGTGTAGCAACACGCCGTTTGTGATTGTGAGTTTTGGCTTGAGTCACCGGTTATGCAAACACTAATCTAGATAAGGCTGTGAAGGTGTTTTATAGAGGTGATTAAAGGCCATCATGAGTTGACTTTAAGTAAAGGAGATTATCCTGGGCAAATCTGGGAGGCTGACTCGGTGTGTTGAGATCAGAGCTGCAGCTTCCTTCAAGAAGAGCAAATTTAGTCTCTGGACTGCAGCATCAGCTCATTCCAGCAAGTCCGACTTGCCTTTCTGACAGTCAGCCCTACAATTTCAGACTTGCCCAGCCAGCTCTATAATTGCATGATCCAACTCCTTCCAATAAATCTCTTAATATGTATAGCTCCTATTGGTTCTGTTTCTCTGGTTGAACCCTGACTGATCTATGTAAATGGATTAAATTGATGCTGTCACAGGCACAGATTCTTAAATGGCATTAAGAACAAATAAAAATGCTGTTTATGAGAAGCAAATGTAAAACATAGCGTTTGAAAATAAAGGGAGAATGCCTATAAGCAGGCAGATACACAGACTAAAGGAAGCCCAGAGGGACAACGAGGGTGATCACGTGATGTCAGGAGCTCCCTGATGTTGAGAAGAGACACGAAGACCCAGGAGGAGTCCCTGCCATGAAGCATCCATGCTTCCAAGGAGACCCCAGCCTTCTTAGGGCTCTGGAGAACTTGATGAGTCCCTTTAATTTCTCAGAAGAGTCCAGGCCACTTTATAAGTTAATCTTATAATTTTATTTTTAGAGAGAGAGAGAGAGAGAGAGGGACAGTGAGAGAGAAAGAGAGAAAGAATCACTTTTATTTAGTTTTTCATCTGGTTTTCATTGCTCTGATACTTCATTGTGTACGTGGTGCTGGAGTTCAAAGCCATGTCCTTGCACAGGCCCGGCAAGCACTCCAACCGCTGAACCACCACTCTAGCCCCAACTTATAAACTTCGTTAACTTTTAATTTTGGAATAATTAGTCTCAAGGCAAGTTGCAAAGACTGTCCAGAGAGCTCAGTGTACCATCACCTGGTTTCCCCCAATGGCTCTGCCTCAGGTGACTTAAGCACAGTATCAAAACCCTGAAATGGTCATTCCTAGGCATGCGTGTGTATTGTCACTTTAGCACTGTGTAGGTTCCTGTACCTGCCACCATGATCAAAAGCCAGAACTGATATTATTAGTCCTTTCCTTGTATTGCTATTACTCCGTAAGTCTACATCTGCTTTTAAGTTCTAATATAAACTAGACATTTTGTTGAATATTGATTTTTGAAAATATTATAAAAAGATGGAAACTCTTAGGATTATAGGATATTTTTATAGTATGAAGTTGCTAATTCTACCTTACTGAAGTTCAAATGTTCTCCCAATCTGGTGAAAAAGAGATCATCCATATCTTCACCTAATCATCAATAAAATGGGCACAATTATCCATTTATGACAGAAATATTTGTTAGTAACAATATGTTAGTGTGCTAGATGCTCATGAGGCTAGAAAGAGGAACATCAATCTTTTTATTGGCGTAGTTCTGGCACTTAGTAGTTACTCAATTACTATTAATTCAATTAGCAAATTGTTTTAAAAAGGAATTATAATTTGGTAGTATAGGTAATAGGTGTGTCTATGTATATATAAACACATATAAATATACTAGAAAATATCAAAGGAAGTGGGTATGAGTACCACGAGAACATGAGATAGTTAAAAGGATAAAGACTTTTGCATGCGATAACAACCTTCAACATGATATCTACCCTCTTAAGAGAAATTTGTATAAGTGTGTGTGTGCACGCGAGCATACAAGAATGAAACCCAGGATCTTATGCATACAAGGCACTGAACTATATGTCCAGCTCTTAACAGAGTTTTAAGTATATAATATGGTATTTTTAACTATAGACACAATGTTATATAGCAAATACCATAACTTAATCATCAACAAAGTCAAAACTTCATACCCATTACCTAATTAACTCCCAACTTCCTTCCTCCAGAGCCCTGTTCTACTCTCTGCTTCCATGTTTGACTCTTTTATACATCTTACATAAGGGTATCATACAGTATTTGTCCTTCTGTTACTGGCTTATTTCACTTAGCATAATGGTCTCATCTGTCTTGTTTCATGTTGCAGAATTTCCTTTTGTAAGGCCAAATAATATTCCATTGAATGTATATACTACATTTCTTATCCTTACATCTGTCCATAGACATTTACGTTGTTATTACCTCTTGGTTGTCATGAATAATTCTGCAATGACCCTGGGTATACACACGTCTCTGAGATCTTCATTTCCATTCTTTTGGATAAATATTCAGAAGTATGATTGCTGGATCATATGGTATTTCTATTTTTTATTTTTGAGGAACATAAAGGTTATACTTTGAGTTGTCAGGACAAGAGAAGATTTCAAAGGAAGTGTAACATCTCTATTTGGCCTTTGCAAATGACAAGAATTTGACTATTTGACTAAAAGTTCATCATGAAGATAATAACCTCCATTCTGGCTGTGAATTAATAATTGACAATTACTGGTATCTTCCTGTGTGCTAGGTGCTCTGAAAACTGCTTAACATACTTAAATCATGCCATCCTCAGAGCACCTACATTAGTATGTTCCCTTTCGAACAAGGGGCACAGACAGGTTGTAGGTCTTACGTAGTGGAAGAACTTGCAATAGGCTGGGTTTGGAAACCCTCTAAGGGAGTACAGGGGCACAGAGAAAAGCACGAGAGCAGAACAAAGTGAAGTCTCACTGGAGTGCAGGATGCGTTATTATAACCAGGAGGAGGAGCCTTAAGAGAGAGGTACTGGAGAGCTGGGAGGCCGTGCTAATGCACATGTATTTTGGAAAGTCTTTGAAGGTTTTGAACACATATTGCTGTTCACAACCAGATGTTTTATTTGTTTGGTTTTTGGTATTTCTCAAAAGTTTGGAGTGAAGAACGAATGTCTATATATTAGACCCAGGAAAATCATCAGTAACATCAGTCCAGACAAGAGCTAGGAGAGCAACCGTGAGCACGAAGATTACGGGTGACTGAGAGAGGACGTGAGGATGGACCATTTAGGATCTGGCAGCTGGCTGGAATGAATGGGGATGGGGAGCACCTGAAGCGTCTTCGAGGTTTCTGGCATCACACCTCGGTCGAAAATGGTCCTGGAGGAGGAGGACCAAGTCTCAAAGGAAAAAGAGATTTCCACTTCAGATATCTTGAATGGGGGATGCTAGGGCCACTTCTAGGTTGCAGGTGAAAACAGGGAGGACTGACACCATGACAAGATAGAACGCACAGTGATCCTGTGACGGATGAGTTACTGTAGGGAAGGTTTTGAAAACACTCAGCTTCACCGAATTTCTACCAGTAAAGAGATCTCACGCTGAATAAACCGAGCATTTGATTATGAAATTTAGACACCACTGAACCAAGATTTTCTTCAGTGTTTTTTTTTTTTCTTTTGAGGATTACATTAAAAGTGTTACAGAAATGTTTGGACACAAGACTTAAAGGAACGACTTTGGCAATTTATATTTCTTGTAGGAAAAATGGTGACCATAATCCATTCTAAATGTATCATGGTTTCAGTTTACATACTGGAGACCAAACCATTCTTCTGAGTAGTCATTGACCTTTAAAACCATTAGCTGATCCTTTTACAAGCAAAAAGTTTTGAAAATCTTCAGTATTTTGCATTCAGTTTCCTTCTCTAATAATTCTTTAGGTAAAATCTGAGAGTCAGGGAAAATGAGTCACTAAAATTGCAGAAATGGCAATAATAAAAAATAACATTCATGACAGCAATTCCTAAAATCTGCTTTGAAACCTTTGCAAAACGGCTTTGGATTTCTGAAGCTTTAGCCCTCGTTGGAATGGGCTGCGTAAACTGAAATCTGCTTTTAATTTTCCTGTTAACACAGTTCCTTGGAAATGTATAAGAGTAAGTTGAGGTATGATATGTGGGAGGGGGGGACCCAAAAATGACTCCCTTATGCATCAGCTTCCCCTACACAGTCAGCTATGTTTTGCTTCTTTGCTGAGAGTGTGCCTCCAAGTTTACCCCACAAGAGGGACTCTTCCTGACTTCAAGCAGGCCTTTGCGCCTGCATGTAAAACTGTGAGCAAGGTGCATGTAGATTTCTGGAAGATGGGCTTAGAGAGCTTTCAAGGTGGCCTATTAAGACTGAAGTAGCTCAGACCTTGTCTCTTGGATCCTCTAAGGTCCAGGGACTGCAGTGCCAAGGAGAAGTCTCTCTTGCCCCAGGCTGAGCAGGACATGCTGTGCTGGAGGAGATGTGTATTCCAGTTCTGGTTCTACTCCAAACTTACATTGATTTCAGACAGACACCAACCCTCTTTTGGCCTCAGTTTGTTTAACATTAGAATAGGAGCAGATGTCTATCCTCCTTGATGGTTATGACCAGCTGGAGTGGGACTTCAGTAGAGGAGTAAATGCTCTTTGAGTGAAGCACATCGTATTAATGAAGCCAGAGATCACCTACTGTTTTGGTGACATTGCATTGTAGCTCTGGCTCCTTTTCCTTGCTTCCTTAAACCTGTATTCTCTGGTCTTTTTGGCCATGTTTTTGGGCACTGCATCAGAGACAGAGAAAAGGGGTCATTTGAAGACTAGCTTCTAAGAGGGAAACAGTACTACTCTTGCAGAAGTTTCTCAAGGCCCTTCAGATTAACTGCCACACTCGTGTAGCAGATCCAGGAGAAAGCTTCTCCACACTCAGTTTATTTGGAAACAGAGGCATAGAGAGACCAGGAGTCCAGGGTCACATGACTGGTCTGGGCAGTGCGAGGGCTGGAGTGTAAACCTTCCAACACTGGGTGCCAGGTTTTTGCCAGCGTTCCATCTTGGATGGCAGGCACAGAATTGGTCTCATGAGTCCTCCTGGGCATGAGGGCTTTATTTGGTCCCACGGTAAGTGAGCAGATGGGCATCAGCAATGGAACAGAACATCCCTTTTCCTTATGCTAGGATCCAAGAAGAACGGTCTATCTTCCTTTGCCTGTTTCCATCTGGGCTTTGACCTTGCACTTGAGTTCTCTTGCTGCTGACTCTGCTCACTCCCCTTCAACTTGATTCATGGAGGCCCCAGTGGACCCTTCTTGGGGAAAGGCCCATCTGGGACTGTTCAATACATTCTCCTGTCAAACAGGAGAAAGAGCTGCCCTTGCAGAATGAGGAGACTTCCAAGAGGTCTCTGGACAGAAGTCAGTTTGCAGTTTGGATGCTGATTTTACTCTTGCATGCAACTTCACAAATGCCCATAGCAATAAATTCTCTAGCCCAATGTCCTGCTAAAATTTTGACCAGGCATCTCACACGTTTGTTGAATACCTACTGTGTGCCAAGTGTTCTGGGCAACAGAAAAATGAAACTAGAAGAGTCTGCGTCAAAGCCTCCCAGTCTGCAAGGGAAAGCAGTGATACCAACTCACAGGCTTCCAGAGAGGGTGTGCTCAGATGTCTGTGGTGCAGAGAGGAGAGACTAAGTTGTCAGGTGTAAAATATTAATGCCAGCGAAAAGGATGCTCCACATCGTATGTCTTCAAGAAAATCCAAATTCAAACAAAACTGCAATACCACTACCTACCTATTAGAATGGCCAAAATCCAGAACACTGATATCTCCAAATTCTGGTAAGGATGTGGAGCAACAGGAAGTTTCATTTATGCTGGTGGGAATACAAAATGGCACAGCCATTTTAGAGGTGAGTTTTGCTCTGTTACAAAACTACATTTACACTTGCCTCAAAATCCTGCAATTAGGGGCTGGAGCGGTGGCTCAGCGGTTCCGGCGCTTGCCTTGCAAGCATGAGGACCCGGGTTCAAACCCCAGCACCACGTACACAACTGAGTGTTGGAGCAACTAAGGCCATGTGAAAAACTAAATAAAGTTGTTTCTCTCTTTCTCTCTATCTCTCACTGTCCCTCTTTCTTTAAAAAAAAAATCCTGCAATTATATATGTCTTGGTATTCACCCAAAGGAGTTGAAAACCATGTCCATATAAAAACCTGCGCATATGCATAAATGCTTCATTCATAATTGCCAAAACATGGAAGGAACCAAGATGCCCTTTGGTAGGTGAATGGATAAGGTGTGGCACATACAGACAATGGAGTATTATTTAATGCTGAAAATGAAATGAACTCTCAAGCTGTGGGAAGACATAAAGAAAACTTAAATGGATGTTACTAAGTAAAAGAACCCTCATAAGGGCAGTAAAACTACTCCGTATGATACTACAATGCATGATACCATAGTGGTCCATCATATATTTGTCAGAACACAGAATGCATAATATTTAAGGATGAATCCTAATGTTAACTATGGACTTGGAATTCATGCGTCATGAATGCAGATTCATCCGTTGCAACAAAAAGCCTAGTATGATCCTCAGTAGATTTTTCTTGACTGATGACTGAGAAAACTTTGCCTGAATTAAAGAGGAGCCTTCTGAGAACATGTGGGATTTCATGAAGCTTGATGATGAGTAGTACCACCCTAGACCAAGAGGTACAGGCCTGATGAGACTATTGGAGGGAAAGGGTGTAATTCAATAAGGCACAGAAGCATGGAAACCAGACAACTGTTTGAGGACCTTCCAATGAATCAGTAAGGCTGGAGTATGGGGTTTTCAGGAGAAAAGTGAAAGGAGATAAGGACGGACACAGACCGGTGTCAGGATACAAAGTCATCATTATGATCCCAATATTACAGGGAGGAACCTGAGGCTCAAAGAAGTTAGGTGACTCAGCAAAGCTTCCACCTAAATGAGATCTGTGCCCTTCTGTGTGTGGGCATTGCACTAAGCAGTTTCTCATTCATCCATAGAGCAAGCTTATGAAATAAGTATTACTCTAATTTTACAAATTAAAAATCAAGCTTGATTAGACAAGTTAAAAGAATCTCCTGGGACTTCCTGGAGATTGAGTATACACTGTGGCCTTAGAAATGATAGGAAAAGAAAAACATTATTTAATAAATAAAGAGAGAAATCTTGATGAACTAGAAGAAAACACAAAAATATCTGAAAGAAAGCAATAGGCTCTAGCTGGACTATAAACTCTCTGCGTGGAGTTGTTTGCTGAAGATGGGAGCAGTACTGAGGGTGCTGCACCCCCAGGACAGGCGGTGTCCTAAGTAGGGGCCCAGGGATGATGCTGGCCTGCTGTTTCTGTACTCACCTCCCCTGTGGGCAGCAACAGGGAAGCAGGGGCTGGGGGCGCAGCACCTCACAGTGTCAGCAGGGCCATGCTCCCTCTAAAAGCTTTAGGGAAGAATTTTTTTTTTGTCCCTTCAAGCTTCTGGGGCTGCCAGAAGTCCTTGGAGTTCCTTGGCTCATAGCTGTATCCCTCCAATCTGCCTCCGTCCCAAGATCTTTCCTCTGAGCCTTCATATGCCTTCTCATATGGACGCCAGCCACTGGATGTAGGGCCTACTTAATCCAGTGTGACCTCAACTTAATGTAACACCTGACCTGCAAGGACTTTATTTTCAAAAAAGGACACATTCTAAAAAAATTCTGATGAGGTTCCAGGTGGACATGAAGTTGTTTTTTTGTTTTAAATGAGAGAGGGACAGTGAAGGGAGAAAGAGAATCAATTTTTCATTTAGCTTTTCACATGCCTGTCATTATTCTGACACCTACCTTGTTGCACATGTGATGCTGGATTTCAAACCCATGTACTTAAGCGTGCCAGGCAAGCACCATCACCACCAAGCCACCACTCCATCTCTGGACATGAAGCTTTAATAGACAACATTCAAGCCAGTCCAGGTGGCATCACCTAACCCTTTGTATAGACAGTACATTTACAAAGTAGCTACCAAGCCCCTGCGGCTCGGCACATCAATGACAGCTGGCCCTCAAGGTAGTAGAAATACTTCCTGCACCCTCTTAAATTCTCCTAAATGGTGACCATCCACCATCCTTCTCAAGTTCTTAGAGAGGCCCAAACAGGGGATTCCTTTTCCTCCTCTTCTTGTTTGTTAACTTCGTATTTGTGTCAATGGGAATGTTTTCATCCTCCCTCAAATAGTTTGCTTCAGCAGACAATGTACTGCTTTCCCGTTTCTATTTTAAAGCTGCGCACGCATCTGTAAGAAGATGAGAGTGTTATGTAATAACTACCATTTTTGTCAAAACCTTATCTCACCCCATTGCCTGATACAGGAGAAGGTTACTGGTGTGAAATGTGCTGCTTTTTTTTTAAGGTGAAGAGTATATTCAGATGAATTTCATACCTCATATTCATAAGCAGGTCCATTTTTAAAAGACTCTAGGTACTGTGCTAATGAAAGATGAAATTTACATCTGTCTCCTATGCAGATTGCCAGTAATGCTTGCATAAATATAACTGAGGACTCTGCCTTTGCCTTTAAAGGTATTTTCAAGAGGTGCCCTAGAGGGGAGCATGCACACAGGCTACATCTAAGAGAGAAGACGATGACCAAGAATATTTTCCCTCCTAGCAAGTTATGATGTTAAAATGTTAGTGCATTTGGAGTTTGTCATCTGGACTGCTTCAGTTTATAGATGAGAGCTACAACATCCCCAGGGGGCTTCAGGAAGGGAGAAATTACTTCAGTAAAATGATATTTAGTTGAATCAGGGCTTTATGAGAGGAGAAATGGGACACCCCAGGGAGAGCCAGCACCGAGAATCCAGGTGGAGCCGCAGGATTGGGCAGGGCAGGATGTCAGGACATAGGAGCTAAGGTAAGGCTTGGGAAGCACATGCATGGAGTCATGAGTCTGAAGGTTGGTCAGGATATGGGAGGCTGCCTTAAAGAGCAATAGCAGGAGGATGGAAATTACTGCTAGACAAACATCCCCAGTGAGTCTTCTGTATTTAGCTCTGAATATCAATCAAACACTAGGGGGAAAGGAAGTTGACTGTGTTCCAGAAAAGGGGAATCCATATCAATCAGCCTGGCACTGGTTACTGGTATCCTAAACAAGGAAAAATTGTGGGCTCAAGGGTAAATCATCTAGTCTAGCCAAGTCCTGTGGACATCCCAATTTGGGCTTGGGAAAGAGGTAAAGAGGGTCTTGGTAGCCACTTTGTAATTAGATTAGATAATGCCACATGTACTGGGTTGAATGGTGTCCCTCCAAAATTCATGTCTGCTGCAACCACAGAATGTGACTTGATTTGGAAATTATATCTTTGTGGATGTTAATTAGTTAAAGTGCGGTCATACCGAAATAGGGTAGGCCTTAAAGCCAATGACCGGTGTCCTTATAAGAAGACTATGCAAAGACTCACAGGGATGGAGTACATCTGAAAACATGGGCAGAGACTGGAATGAGTCAGCCGCAAGCCAAGAAAACTAAGGTTGCTGGGACCCACCAGAAACCAGGAGGGAATCTGGAAGCTCCAGATGCAGCACTGTTTGGCACTACTCTCTGCGAGTTCTGGGTCTGTGTATCCTGTGCCCAATGGGTCTAGGAACAAGGTAAGTTCACAGCTTGGGTAGACCTGGAGATCTTGATATCTTAGTTAGCTATGGTGTATTGGAAAGAGAACTGGACCTGATGTGAGAACCCTGGACTGGGTTTTGTTCCTCAATCATGTTTGCATTTATTTACTTAAACATAATCATGCAGAACGCTACTGTGGACCAGGCCTTGAGTGAGGTCCTGGGGAGATAAGATCTTCTTGACATGGAGGAGGCAGGGACTGTGTACCATCCCATTCCTGTGAAATAACCCATCGAAGGTAATGACAAAGGATCATGAAAGCCCAGGACAGATGACACAAACCTCTGCAAAGGAAACTGGGAGAGGGCAGGAACGAGTCCTTGGATGAAATGTCCAGACAGGGTCCTGAAGTACAAACAGGAGCGAGCCAAGTGACAAGGAGTGGACGGGCATCATCTTTGAAAGAAAATACATGAAGAAATGAATGAACATTCACATTAGCATTTGCAGGGACCTATAATTAGACTATGTGCCTGGAATGAGCACCTAAAAAGCAGGGAGGAGTAACAATAAGGGCAGATTCATGTATGGAGAGGTAGATGATGAAGATTCTCAATTTTATGTTAGAGCTTGCACCTTATTCGTGGGTAGTGGGCAGCCATGACGGTTTTGAGAGGAGAATGGTGTGGTTGTATTTGTGAAGCCCAGGTCTTAAGTACTTTCATGTTCTTTCTAAAATATATAATTATGTTCTCTGCTCACATAATTTTATCCATTATAAACACTGAACATATCACTGTCACATTTGTTGCAGGATACTGGCAAAATTTGCTTTACCCAACAGATGTGTTCCTGAAAATTTTACTTGTAAATTGATTTTTAAATGAGTTAAATCATACTTTACTCACACCAGGGAGATGCATTTCAAAGAATCCTCTGGTTGTGATTTCTTCAGTAAAATTAATTATTCTTAACTTTTTGGAGAGTTTGAATATGAATTTCTATATGTTTAAATCAAGTGGCAGTAGTCTATATGAAAATGGTCTAAATCAAGTAGCAGTGGTCTATATAAAAATATATCTGTATATATTTTAATATACACAAAATGCAAAATATCTGTGCAAATATATCAGGCAATGTCTCTCTCTCAGCCTGTTGCCATGTGGTTGTGCTTTTCAACACTCATCCATTGTAATTTGAGGCATTCTCCCACCAAACATGTCAAATTAGCATCTACATTAATCTTCTTCATACTTGACACAGACTTCATCTCAACCCTTCCATTAGTGACATGAGATCAATTTACTTCTACAATATGATCTTCTATGAGACAATAAATTATAAACTTTCTATTTAGCATCTAGTCAGCATCTAATTGCCTTTTGATTTGTTTCTTGATGTGCTGTTAGAGTGCTGAGAATTGGACATGGAAAGCTCGATGAGTCATATTTGCCTAATTATAACTTGTAATTGTAAAACATAATGACATTAATACGATAAGAGATGCAAATCGATACTGAAAATGTTCAGACAGCAAAGATCACTGGCAACATGGATTTGTAATCATAGCCATTTAATAAGCACCTACTATGTTCCAAAAAACAGTACTTGTTACTTTGTTTTTACCTGTTCTTCAATCCTAGCAGATGTTTTTCTCATTTTGCAGATAAGGAAATGGACGCCTAGAAATATTAAGTCACCCAGCTAGGATGTATTAGTGCTGATATGTTATATTCATCAAATCCTCTTAGAGACCTGGGTTCCAGCCCTCTCTGGTCCTCTGTTACCTTTGCATCTGGGTGCCTCATCTATCATGGGTGGTGGGGGGAGGAGGTTGTTCTCTTTGCCTAAGACCCCTTCTGCCTCCTGATGTTTACAATGAAGTATCAAAAACGTCTTGAGCTACTTTTTAAACAGCCTGGCATCTCACCACACCTCCCCACAGTCAATGAAATCCAACTTGAAATCCAAGAATAGCTAAACCTCTACTTCAGTCCCAAGAGCTATTTCACTTACTGAAATACTTACCACACTACCAGCCAATTACTATGTAAAACACCTTGGGATACCATTCATACAAAAGGTTATATATTCTAAAACCCAAATGTCATTTTGTATTAGACATTTTCTTAAGGGCTACTTATCTCAGGATGAATTCCAAGAATGAGTGCTTAATAATTATTTTGCATTTAAACAACCTACTTATGAATTCCAGGGATACATTGTGTCACAGTACGGCTTCTGCAGGATACAGCAATTATTATAAATGCTGGTGGATTAACTGCTACAGTATTGCAGTCTGACAAAATGACACATCTGTATTAGATCACGGGTAGGTCATCAGGCAAAAACCCTCCCTAACTTCCACCCCCATCATCTCCCAGAAAATAGAGCTGTATGGAATATTTCTCAACCCAATGAGAAATAATATAAAGCTTGCCAGAACCTACATATATATATATTTCAAAATATTGGACCTAGTCAGAGACATTTTATCCTTTGGTGGGTTGCAATACTGAACCAAACTTTTCCAAGGACGCCAGGAAGAAGATTTTAGAAGCCAAGGCATTTTTGCATAGATTCCTCATGAATTAGACTTAAGAATCAGTTCAGCCACAGAAATTTGTAGTTTAAACCTATTTAGATTTATGAAGTGTGTCTTTAAAAGAGTAGGCCATAAATTTGGAAAAAGGAGCATTTTGATTAAAATGTGTGTGCATGTGTATGTGTGTGTGTAGGATTGGGGAGAAAAGTCCAGTTAACCTCTTATGAACCCAAATAAAGAGCTAACTCCATGCATCCTTAATAAGTAACCACTTGGTGATAAACATTTAGCAGTCTCATTAAATCATAATTTAAAAGATTTTTTTTCCTTTGGTCCCAAACAAATAAAACTCTGTTAAATTCTAATAAGGATCTTTGGAACAGCTGTTTTGTGCTTCAGAATGTGTAATGACCTTATAATTGTATTAGATGTGGCATGGAAATGTTTATATTTCTCTTCTAGTCTGAAATGTGCTAAATAACAGAAGCCAAAGAGCAGGGATTTGTTATGAATTCCCAAGGCTCAAGGGCTGTGTTTCCAGAGATATCAGTGGGTTGGTCTCTCAGTGAAATTCCCACATAGATGCTGGACTGAGCTGGGCTAGACTAGACTGAGGGAAAGGATCCACACAGCTGGATTCCTGCCCATATACGCCATGACACCCTGCCCTTCACCTCAAATGTTTAAATACTTGCCTGACCCCTAGATCTTAGATAAATCTGCTCTCTGATCACAGATTCATAGGTTACAAATTGCCAGGACCAACTCCCATTGTGAATTTCCTCTTGCAAGGGAGTTGCAGGATTGCTCTTTACCTCTGTGACCTTGCACTTCCTCTCAGGTCCAGGAGGCTGACCCTGTGTGGATCCATCCATTGGCTTCACAACCTTCTTCTTCTTATTGGGTTTAGCCAATGGGGTGTCGGCAGGAGGGAGGAGCCTGAAGCTGGGTGGATATTTCCTGGCTTCTACCCTGGGGGGTTACCACCAGTTGTGTTCATCTCACTCCTGTGGGAAGGTCCTCCACCTGGCTCTTTGCATGGAGGTTCTGGTAATAGCTGCGTCCTCTCATTCTTTCAAGCCTAGGAGCAGTTACAGATCTTAGTTGTTAATAAGTCTGGGGTGCTTCTTAAGGAGATATTCTGTTAAACCAGCCTTCCAAAAACAAAAACAAAAGCTGGCTTTCTGTGTTTACTGATTTCCATGGTAATTTTCAAGTTGTTGCCACCATGGCTAATTGCGATGGCTGGTTCCACTTGATGACACTCCAGGAGGAGCTGGGAAGGATCAACTTTTGTGGGCCAAGTGAGTTGGCTGCCGCATACCATTGCTTCTCTGCAGCCTGTCCACACCTTTGTGAGTCGTGTCCTTATTCAACTGCACAGGTCTGCAGTTGAGAAAGTTCTGCATTGATTACCCGTTCTGATCACACCATCTGCTTCCTTCCAGGACCCTGACTGACAGCTTTCCTCGGAAATGGTGGCCTTTGTGTACTTAGCCACTTGCAGTGATGGGGAAATATCTCCAAAGCAGCACAGTTTCTCCTGGGCCATCTCATATGGTTAGAAGTTATTCTGCCAGTAACAGGAATATACACTCCTCTTATACTTAAACCCATCTGTTTCCCATTAAGAGTCCACTTACAAGTGACCTAGGGTGCTGTAGAGGTGCACATTGTCATTGAACCAATGGTGAGTGAATCCCATTCGATAATGCAGGGCCAGCTGCTTAGGGGAAGCTTTCCTTCCCAGGTTTAGGATGGCTTTGCTCAGCCAGTAGCTGTGCCTGGGGACTCCCTCCCAACAATTTTCTCCCATCCTTTGGCTTCAGCACTTGCTTGGCCTCATACCACCTAAGGACTCCGTGTCAGGGTGGGTGCTATGTGAGGTTGCCAACTCTGAACTGTCCTTTCTTCTTCCATCAGCCTCAGCACACTCGCTCTCTTTTTAAAGTCGCTCTAAATCAAGTTAACTGAGTGTTTTAGCTAGTTATTTTTTTTTCCAAAAAGAGAATCCAGTGTTTCATCAGGAAGAGTGTAATGCTCTAGGATTGCTCAGATAGCAGGATAATAAAAGCTTATTTGCTTCCCTTGGGGCTAATACTGCCACTATTACTACCACTATTACTGTTGCTGGTCATAATTTTTAACATTTATTGAGGACTTACTATGTGTCAGGTGCTGCCCAAGAGTAGTAACTTCCTTACAATCTTGTGTCAATCAGGGTACTAGTCAAGTTAAGCAGATAGTATATTTTATAATTTTCAAATAACTGAAGATAGTTTAGTGAAGGAGTAATTTATTCCTGTAAAAGTGTAGTTGGGATTACAGGAATCAGCCAGAGACGGAGCAGCATTCAGAGACCTCCAACGGTGGTCATCTTTCCCTTCATTACAACAATGCGAAAGAGCAGGAGGGAACAGTGGTCCCAGACTCCAGGGCTACAAGACTTATATGTGGAAGGGAGTGGTGTCCCTCTAGAAGCTGTGGTTGTAGAAGACTGCATCTCTTTTCAGAATTATAATCTCTGAGTATGCAGTGTGCGGAGGTATAGGGAGGTAACGAATCCCCTGAACATTCCGCCCAAATTCTTTGTCTGAGCCAGGTGGTGCAATCCTTAAACTTCAGCCTTTTGGGTGCTGACCACAGCAGAGGAGTGGAAATGAGGGGAACTGCTGCACAGAGAGCAATCAGCACCAACTCTAAGTGATAAGTATTACCATCATCCTCAGACAGCAAAGCAGCTGAACTGGAGCCCAGGAAATCTAGTGGCAGAGTCCATAACCTTATCATTGCCTTGTGCTTTATTCTAAAAGCTCACAAGGGAGGCAAAAGAGGAAGACAGTGCTTCTCTTTCCTCCAAATTAGTGCTCTTTCCCATTCCCACCTCCTTCCCTTACAGTTATGATAGCCATGAAAATCAGAACACAAGTTAACTTTTCTGAAGGTAATGCAAGAGCTCCACTTTGGGCCGGATAACTATTGTCTTGTATAATAAAACTACATCAGTTTATCTATATATAGGTAGATGCCATTTGTTCATTCCATTTCTGTTCCTTGTGGCTTCAGAAAGCAAGCCTATGCTCTCTTCCAACTGCAGCCCCTTGGGTGCCTGCAGGCACCGCTCTGCCAACGTGCGATGTCATCTGCCTCCTTGAACCTCTCTTCATCATCCCTCTGCTGATGTTTGGGTCACCTTCCCTGAACAAGCCTCTTTCCTCTGTACATGGCTTAATGTGCACCTCGTTTTTCATATTTTTATTGGTGCATTATAATTATAGATAATGATGGGATCTGCCATTATGTATTTGTGCATGCACACACTATAACAATGTAATTTGGCTGATATCATTCCCCAATGTTTTCCTTTTCCTCTCCTCTTCATTCACCCGGTCCCTTTCCTCTACTCTACTAATCATCCTTCAATTTTCATGATACCTCATCCCCACCACTTTTTTTCCCATTTTTCTTCTCTAACTTTTACATACAACAGAAAACATTTGACCCTTGACTTTCTGAATCTGACTTATTTCACTTAACATAATGTTTTCAAGTTCATCCATTTTCCTGCAAATGGCACAACTTCACTCTTCTTTATAGCTGAATAAAACTCCATTCTGTATATATACCACATTTTCTTTATCCATTCACCCATTGATGGACACCTAAGCTGGTTCCATAGTTTGGCTATTGCACTGTGTTACTATAAACACGAGTATGCATGTATAACTGCAGTATGCCGAATTCAGTTCTTCCTAAATATCAAGGAGTGGTGTAGCTGAGTCACATGGTGCTTCCCTGCCTAGGCTTTTGTGGAAACTTGATGCTATTTCCACAGTGGCTCTAGTAATCTACTCTCTTAAAGAAAGGAAGTCTCTCAGCTCCTTTTCTTTCTGAATATAGGGAAGCAGAAGGAGAAACAATTTTAGAGGAAGTTTGAGCCCATATACACCTAAGGAAAAACTGTTTAAAATCCTTCCATGATGCTGAGAACAAGCTCTTCAAGTAACTATTAAGGTAGCAAAAAGCTGTATATTCTTTAACTCTATTCTTTTACTTATCACCTTCTTAGAATGACAACAAAGCCTTCAATTTTTATAAAAAAGGTCACCCCAAAACTTCTTGGAAACTTTCACACAACCATTGCCATACACAACCTCTATTGTGCTGTGTAATATCCTCCATGAAACACTCTGATGATAAATTATCCTTAGGATGTGGTATAGAAAAGCATTGGTTTTACCTGATTATGTGTCATTCCTCCTTCTATGAACTAGCAAGAGTAATGAAACAGGTCTTCTCTTTTCTCTTGGAATATGAGAAGTTCCAAATTAATTTGTTCTTGGGCAAGTTGCAACAGCTAATTTTACATTAGGCCTTCTGGTAATATCCTTTATCTCATTTTATTGTCACATAATAAATGTGTCATTTTTTTTTGTAGCTGGGATTGAATCCAGGGGTGCTAAACCACTGAGTCACATCTCCAGCCCTTTTTATATTTTATTTTGAGACAGGGTCTTGCTAAGTTGCTTAGGGCCTCACTAAGCTGCTGAGATTGGCTTTGAACTTGTGATTCTCCTGCCTCAGCCCCCAAGTTCCTGGGATTATAGGCATGCACCACCATGCCTGGCTCTCTTAATTCTTTTTTATAAGTAAGCTAACAATACTCACAATTAGTCTGGTGTCTAGTATGTTAACATGATTTTCATATAATTTTTTTGATCCTTACAACAACTTTTTTTTTTTTAAAGAGAGAAAGACACAGAGGGGGAGGGAGGGAGAGAGAGAATCAATTTTTATTTAGTTTTTCACATGGCTTTCATTACTCTGACACTTAGTTGTATACGTGGTGCTGGGGTTTGAACCTGTGCACTCACGCATGCCAGGCAAGCACCGTGACTGCCGAGCCACCGCTCCATCCCCTTACAACAACTTTTTGAGGTCTGCTACACTACCACTAATACTTTCCAATGATGTTCAGAGATGGGAACTAATGGGCCCAAGTCACCCAGCTTGCAGAGTGGCCTCTGCAAACAGCATAGCAAACTGAGAATAGTGGTTTCAAATTCCAGAGTCAGTTTGTTTTCTATCCTGGCCCATTTCAACCTCACTTGACCTTGGGCAAATCACCTATCTAAGCTCCGCTACCTAAGCTTCAGTGTTCTCTTCTCTAAAGAGGGGCTGATAATTTGACCTTCTCCATGGGACTCTTTGAAGGGTAAAAATGGGATAATCTATGAATGCACGCAGACTAATACTTGATTCTTACTATATGAATATACCCATTAAGTGTTAATTATTATGATGATTTATATTTAATTCTAGATTATTAATTTCTGAAGCCTCGTATTCTTTCTACCACTATACTACCTGTCAGAGATTATAAATATATTGCAACTCTATTTTATTCAAACATTTCTTTTCTTTTTCTGAATGTATATTTTTTTTCTCCTCTGTCCTTATGTGGACTTGCAACCTAGCAGACTCCTGTGTTATACAATATAATTAGAAAAAGCTGATGGCTAGAAGTGGGCTTTAGCCACAAATGCTGCCAAGGAATGGCCTGTGTTAGCTCTGGGGGAAGAGGTTGGTCTGAAGTCACTGCCCACGACAGGACAGGTGCTCTCTCTTCACACCAGCACATCCTCCCAGGGTGGCTTCCTCTGTCATTCTGACAGTCACAACTGGAAGACGTGCTAGTTCAAGACCCACAAATAGGGGCTGGAGCAGTGGCTCCGCAGTTGTGGCGCTTGCCTGGCATGCACAAGGATGGGGGTTTGAACCCCAGCACCACGTATATAATGAAGTGTCTTCTTTCTGGGTTCTATTTCTTCATCTATAAATGAAAGGGGTGGTGGTGTGAGCATGGACACCATGACTTCCAAATGCTGCCTTTTGATCCCCAACCCAAGGTGACTGCTCTTCCAGAAAGCTGGCTAAAAGGCTCTAGGACTGAAACTTCCCCTCTACCTTCTATCATGTCCCATCTCTCTCTACCATGTTCTGCATAAGGTCACTGGGTTACATGGGAGGGAGAACAGAATCCAAGTATATAGTAATCAGATTATTACCTGTTGTCCATTGCTGACTCCAGATAGAGGGGACATTGAAGGAACAAGGAACGTATTTGTGGAGTTTGAAAGCTGAGGGTAGGGAATGGAATTTAAAAAGAACGTGAAATGCTACATTTTACAAAGCATTGCCTCATTTATTATCTTTCATTCCTAGAACATACCCTGAGAAGCAGTTTTATTATCCTCACTTCCCACCAGGCTCCGAGAGTGGCGTAAGATCATGAAGATAAGGCTCTTCAGTTCAGACCTGAATTTAAGAATACAAAAGCCAAGGGTTACTCCTGTTAAGTCAGTTGTTTCTCTGAGGTTCACCTGCTAGTTCAGTTTTTCCCAGCCATGCTCAGTGTAATGAAAACCCGACAGACCCATCCCAAAACTGTATAGAGACTTAACACTACAAAAAGTTCAGGGTAGCCAACCGCACCCAAACATAGAAACCACCAAGCTGGCCCGGAGGCAGGGTGCTGTTGGAAGCAACTGGCTAAACTTTCGACATTGCGTCCTTGACTTTCAAACCAGCTGTCATCATTACATCTGCTGGATCCTCACTCCTGGGATCCCATCATTTCCTTTGAGGTTTTAGCTTGTATCTCATTTTACAGCCAAGCAGATGAATTTTGTCTCTGCAGGTTTCGCTCACTCAGGCTGTCAAGTGGCATGTCATCTCCCCAGCAGTGAGTCACAGACCCATCAAACTGAAGTGCCGTACAGGCTTTCTGAGACTCCATAGTGTAGATCAATGGTCCTCAAGCTTTACTCTGTCAGGAGCATGTGGAAGGTTTCTTAAGGCATAGATGCTGGGCCTGGTTCAGTAGGTGGGGCTGGGGACTGAGACTTTGCATTTCTTCTCTTATTTATTTATTTGGTACCAGGGATTGAACTCAGATATGCTTAATCACTGAACCATATCCCCAACCCTTTTCATTTTTTATTCTGAGGCAGAGATACACTAAGTTGCAGAGGCTGCCCTTGAACTTGTGATCCTCTTGCCTCAGCCTCTCCAGTCATTGAGTTGAAAGGTGTCCACCATCTGACATGAGAGTTTGCATTTCTGAGAAGCTCTCAGGTGATGCTGATGTCTCTAGCCTGGGGAACTATGCTTTGAGGATCATTAACATGGAGGTACAGTAAGAGGTTTCAGCATTGCTAAGATTTTGGTGCCAACTTGGGTCGACTTCTTGGGCAATTTACCAGGCATCCTGCAGATTTGGTTTGTTCTCTTTCAAAGTGATGATAATAGCAAGTTGCTAAACATGTTAAATGAGATGGTCCACATGTAACCCATGTGTTCCCAGGTCACTAGGCTCCTGTGTCCTTGAAAACAGTAGAACTCAGCTTCTTTCACAGACACCAATATCCCTGATAATTCACTTGTGGAAGTTTTTGTTTTATTTTAAAGAAAGAGGGAGTTAGAGAAAGAGAAAGAGACAATTTTGTTTATTTTTTTTTCATCTGGCCTTTGTTTCTCCAACACTTTGTTGTATACATGCTGCTGGAGTTGGAAACTGGGTCCTCGCACATGCCAGGCAAGTGCTCCAATCGCTGAGCCACTGCTCGAGCACCACTTGTGGAAAATCTCCTTTTTAAAATTTTTTACTAAGTAGTTGAGTTATTGTACAATCATAAATGCATATAGAGTAACAATATGATACACATATGTTCTTAAATTCAGAATTTTATGTTCAGAATTACCCCTATATTGCCCACACCCCAGTCTCTTGATTCTTCTATATTTCACCCCTACAGATCAATATAAATGCTTAGGTTGTGAATTTTCCAGAATTAAATACTTATGATTGCATAAGTATTTGAATTCTCAGGGGTTAAAGAATATGTTACATTGTTGATTGTCTCCCTAGATCCCTTCCTATACTCCCTCCATCTCCCTTCCCCCATTTATCCCACCCCCCCTACATATCTATGGTTGCTCTAGATTATATGTTCCTACACCTTTGCTGGGTCTAATATATGAGTTTGACAACCTTTCACTCAGGCCTGGGTTTAGCTCCGGTCTCCACAACAAACAACTAGGGTCTGGAGATGATTTCACAGAAGACACAGAAAAGGAAGTTCACATTGCACCTCATAGCCCAAAACTTGAAATCCATTCTGCAATGTTGATTTTTTCCTTCCTCCCACCCCTTGTTCTTTTTAGTTATACATGACAATAGAATAAACAGTGACATAATTATAAAAGTATAGCATATAACTTGTTCTAATTCAGTCCCCAGAATTCTGGCCCCCATTCTCTTCCCTCTGCTGATCTTTCTGTTATTTACTAATAGGTTTTTTTAAGCATAGTTAACAGCAGTTAAGTTATGGAGCTAACCCTTCAACAGATGAATGCATAAAGAAATCATGGCATATATACATAATGGAATATTACTCAGCCGTAAGGAAGAATGACATTATGTCATTTGCCAGCAAATGGATGGAATGGAGGCTATCATGCTAAGTGAAATAAGCCAGCCTCAAAAAAAGAAATGTCAAGTGTTCCCTCTGATATGTGAGAGCTAACCCAAAATAAGGAAAAGATCAGAGGAATAGACAAAGAGGAAGGAAATGGAGGGAGGAGCAATGAGATAGGGAAAGTTCATGGAATGAATCCAATTTAACTTTCCTAAGTTCATATATGAACATACCATAGCGAATCTCAACAATGTGTACATCAACACAATAATTTAAAAAACAGTTAATGTTTTCCCAGGGCCACTTATTGGCCTCTTGGCCATATTCACATTCTTTTA
The DNA here is from genome assembly GCA_004027875.1 of Aplodontia rufa. NCBI lineage: Eukaryota > Metazoa > Chordata > Mammalia > Rodentia > Aplodontiidae > Aplodontia > Aplodontia rufa. The sequence continues at coordinate 22,089 of PVKS010003657.1, forward strand.
TCCCCAAACCAGATATCTTGGAGATCTTCAGCGTCACTGGATGCCTTCTCTCCAGTGTCCCCAACTTGAATTTCATGTTTAAGGATGCAGAGAAGTGTAACTCTTTGGCAGCCTTTCCTCCCCTCCCTCACTATGATGTTTGTAAACAAGGGTCCTGGAGTTAGGAGAACTTCCTTCCCAGGACTGCTCTTGGCCATCTTTCAGGACTTGAGCTTGACTTGTCCTCTTGGTCTATATCACCAGACAGAAGCTTAGTAGTGCACTGACCTTCTTCCAGTACAGAGAATAAAATATCTTCCCTGTCCCTACAAAATATTATATGGCTGTTCCTTCAAGGGGGTGATGGTCATCAAAGAGGTCAAATGAACAATAACTGGAGGCTCTTAGGCATTCTCAGACACGTGCCAGCCTCATCACTGCCTCCTCATGGATCTGACAGTGCTTGCTTTCGAGACCTCTCTTGGGCTGTATCTCCCTAGAACCTCGTAGTGAAGGTAGTCTCTATGGTGTGCTTGCACTGAAGCTTCACTGAGCATTTATGCATCAGCAGGGTCCCTGATAGAGAGCTCCAACAGTGGCATTATAGACCCCTGCCTGCTGACCTATGGGCCAAGGCTCCCTCCCCTGCAACACCAGTCCCCACCTCACAGCTGGGTGGTGGCTGGTCCTTCTCTCTGGTGTGGTGGCCTCTTTCTGGAAGATGAGGTTCTTCTGCCTACCCCCAAGCCACTTCCCTCATTAGCAAAGCTTGCTTAAGCCTCCCCTCACCTACTTCTGATATAAAGCTCTTCTTTGGATACACCTGATCTTGTTCTCTGAGGGCTTGATTATCACCTCCCTTTCCACTCTGAATTCAAATTAGCTTCACTAACAGTAAGATCTAGGGAATTTTCAGTCCCTACTTCACTGGAAAGTGAGATATGACTCTCAATCATGTTTGCCATAAATGGCTCTCATGCTAACTTTCTCTACCAAGCCTCATTTTTCAAATCACACTCAAAATCTCCATGTCTCTTAGTTTGTTGCCACTGTCTCCTGAATCCCAAAATGAAGCAAAGGTGAATTTTCCCTCCAGGACATGTCAATCAAAGTCTGGAAAGTCGATATGACATGAGCAAGAGCCACCATGAGTGAAGTGGCTTTGACTTTGGGGCCACGTGTGATGCCTAAGGTGGCATCCAGTGAGCTTTTTATTAATCTCCTTTGCTTATACACCCATGCATCCCCTTGTCCCTCTGTGGTCTCTGTTAATTATCTTATTCTTGTTGTGGATGGAAGAGCTTAGGATCTAGGTTAAGAAATCTCATGAGTTCTCATGTGCTGCTAGCCAGTATATTCAGAAAGATCGTGTCACCACCTCTCTGAGCCTAATGCTAACATCTGCATCAAAAGGGATTCAGTGAGGCTTTTTGCAAATATTTGGCCTTTCTGATGTGTGCTTCTTTTATTTCTAGGGGTACCCACCTATTCCTTTCTCCCTAGGTTTCTCCTCCAGCCAGTACTAATTGAGAGTTTAGGCAGAATGAGTAGTGTAGAACACATTTTTATCAGTTTTACTTCAAGTGACAAGGCTGCCCTGCTTCCATGGAGAGAAATATGTCCAAGTTGATGTCACGTTAATCACAGGCCAACTGGGAGTAGGCTATTTACACTTGTGTCACTTCCTCCAAAATTCGATTACTGTAATTGCCTATTGACTATGTGCTCTGCCAGCTTCCACACCAGCTCCAGCTGCCAGGGTCGGGCGCAGTGGGCAGTTTGTGTTGTGCTGAAAGTGGAAGCTTCCAGTACTGGAGCAGAGCACTTCTAAGCCTGTCCACCATCACCCCCAAGTCCCTGATCAGTGTGCCGAACTCAGATTGCTCCTTCTGTCTTTTCTTTTTTTTCTCTTTTTTTCTGTCATAATGTTTCCCTGGCCAAGGAGATCTCTCTGGATCTTAACCGTGGATTTTGGGGTGAAATCCTGCCTAATATAATTATGCAAGGTTCTACATCTTACTTAAAGATATTTTATTTTCATTTGGAATTGTCAAATGTCCCTGCTGTATTTTTTTCAAGTTTAAGCTTTCTGCTTATCTCATGCTGTTTTAAATTGATTTTTATGAATCATTTGACTTTTCTATTGATTTTTTTCCATTTCCTTTCATTAGCTGGGGGAGGGCGATAGTGGCCGTTGACTGTTGGCTTTTTTAGTCAACTAAATTGTAGGGATCAGTCTCCTTTCTCAGCTCAGGAGCCAGGTATGGGCTTCCATTTTCTTTTTTCCAATATATAAATTGGTCTGAAAGTGGATCCATGAGTTAACTTAATTCCTGCCATTTCAGGAGTGAGTGTCCGGTTCAACATTCCTGCTGATACCTCAGCCTACACTGCACACAGATTGCCCCACAGCTCAGCTATCTTCCAGACTGCATTTAGCCTAAATCACTTCCATCTCCTACGATTGCCTGGACGAATCTTCTCAGTCATCTAGCTCTCAAGTGAAAAGTGCTTCCTCACTGCTCAATTGATGGAAGGTAATGAGTTACTGTTTCTCCAAGATTATTTGGCTGATGAGACAGGAGGACTGGATTGGAAAGACCCAAGCAGGACCCCAGATGGCTCTGGCTGAGCACTTCTGTAGGTCTGAGTTAGCATTTCCATAGAGAGCAGTCAATACATTCTTTTTCTCCTTTTAGCTCCAATGAATTAATGCAGTTCCTATCCCTATGAAATATTCTTTCAACTTATTCTTTCTCTCCAGTGCCTTGAACAGGAATCACCTAACCTGAACTTTCATCAGAATCACCACAAGGTCTTGTTAAACAGATTCCTGGGTCCCACTTGAAACTTGTTGGTTTAACAGGCCTGGGTCAGGACCTGATGATTTGCCTTTCTAAGAATTTTCCAGGGAACTCTATGGCTGCTGGTCTAGGTGCCACATTTTGAGAACTACTGGCTCAGAGTGTTTAACACCAGCAGGTCATTATGGCCTGCAAGGCCCTCTATCATTTGGCTGCTTCCTCTCATTCCAAACCTATCTTCCATCGCTACCACAAACTGACCAATCTCATTCATTCACTCATTTAGAAAATATATGCTTGTGATGCTAAATCCCTCCCAGTTCTTGCAAGTAGGATAGCTCTACTGATTTATTGCCTTGCCTTTGCTGTGGTAGAATTTCCTGAAATGATTGGCTTCATTCTCCGCCTTCCCTTACCCCAACTCATCCAAGTTCTATGAGAAGCACCAGCCTCTCTCTAAACCAAGCCCTTTCTTGATGAGGGCCAGAACTTCCACAATGCCACCACAGTATCTTATACAGTTCTCCATCATAGCAATTATTATGCTGGGTTTAGATGGTTTCTTTATAAGTTTGTGTCCCAGTTAGACTGTGTCTTCCTGAGAGCATAGTTGGTAATGTATTTCTTTAAATTCTGAACCTCATTCAAGGTTACCTAGGTCAGGTCTGTTGATCAGTATATTCTTACATGTTTGATAATTTCATGGCAGGGATATCTGCTTCACTTACTTAAGTAGAACCTTGGGTTTGGACATGATGTTCCCTCAAAAGTTGCATGCCACCTGTGTGGTTGGTTGGGGTCCTAAGTGAATGGAACTGGAGGAAGGATGTTTAATACTGCATATACGTCAGATGGCTTCACTTAATCACTTGATACACCTTTAATCATCACGTAGAGCTGAGCCAGAAAGTAGAGACATTTGACTCACATTAAAATATTTTCACATCCTTTATCTTAATAAATAGTCCTGTGATGTAGACATCACTTGGCATTTGGGAAAATTATTGCCTGCTGAGAGTCCCCTACTCAATGATCAGGCTGTGGAAGGCAGTCCAGGACAGGAATGGGGAGCACAGGAGCAGGGTGGGTGCTGCTTCCCATGGGGAAAGAGCCTAGCACTGCACTTAGGACACGGTGTGTTCTTTGGTCGTGAACCAATCATGATGACCACACAATTCTCAGCCTCAGACGCATCTGTGGAATGAACTAGCTAACCTTTCAGATCTCATCCAGTTTTAAAACCCTATGAAAATTATTTAGATTAAAATAACAATTTCATTTTTTAAAAATCCCACAGTGAAGTCTCAAAAGGCAATGTAATCTGATTGGCACCCTCAAGAACTATCCTGGCTGTATCTCCACTGTGTGTGAAGCTACCTCTCAGAGAGAAGGGGCTGCAAGGATAGAGGTTGGTTCCCAGATGGAGTGCTCTCAGAATATTTTTTAAAAAGTACATATTGGTACATTCCAAACCTTATCTTGACCACTGACACGTTGGACTTGATTTTCCAAGTATAAAGCTGTGGCTCAATGGTATTGCACTTGCCTGGCATGTCTGAGAACCCAGGTTCAAACCCTAGCACCACATACACAACTAAGTGTCAGAGCAGTGAAAACCATATGAAAAACTACATAAAGTTATTTTTCTCTCTCTCTCTCTCACTCTTCCTCTCTTAAAAAAAAATTTATAGAGTGTTTTTGGGCAGGGGGAGAGGACTTCTACATATGGACACGAAGTCCAAGATTGTGGAAGTTGCTCCTAATTCATGTCTTTAGTGAATAGTTCAGTATTTATGTCAAAATAAAATTTCCCATCCCCAACCCATTCTGCTAGCCACTTTGCATTCATATTGCATTCTCTTCTCCTTTCTACAAAAGTAACATCTATCTACAAATTAAATTTGTCTCCTCTCCCAAATATGCTTTTCCTTCTTGGGTCTTCCCATTCTTAATAGAATTCTGTTACCTTGGTTTGAAATTAAATTAATTTTTTTGATTACTACACCTCTTTACTCCACATTCTAAAGGTTTTGCCTATTTTTCCTGCCTCTCTCACATGGTCACTGTCCTTGCACAGATCTCTTATCTTTTCCCTAAAGTTTTGGAAATGTAAAAAATTCAGAAATGGGTATAAATTCAGGTGCGGGTGTTCAAAAAAGGTGGCCAGACCTAAGAGTGGCTGAGCAAAACCTTTTTATTGGGATTGGCGACTCCCAGGTCAGATTCACTTACTCCTCCATAGTGAGGGCGGGCAGGGGAAGCGACACTCAACTGGACTGGGCAGTGACTTTATAGTCTGGGGTGGGGAGAGGAAGTTGGTGGGCCTTGTCTTTTGGGGATTAGCTGGTGAATCCATCAGTCATCTGGTGATTGCAAGATGCCATTGGGGCTTGTCTGCCAGCCTGATTGGTTGTTCCTTTCCTGTGCAGGCTGCCTGATGACCTTCCCCCAGCTGTCTGGAATTGACCTAACGCTTACTTTAACATTCTTCACTTTCCAACCTGTCTGAACTTCAGAAGCAGACCTTGAGATGAAGATCCTGAACGAGTAATGTACAATAGTCTCCCTTAAGCTGTAGCATTGCTTTCTATGATTTCAGTTACCTGTAGTCAACACAAATCTGGAACTATTAAATGGAAAACTGTCAGAAATCAACAATTCATAAATTTTAAATTTATTCTGAGAGTTACTTGAACACATGCATTACATTACCAAGACAGTCAATCTGATAACTAAGATAGCTACCAATAGACTAATGAGATGGTAGCACATACAGAACAGATACGTTGGACAGAGGGGCAGGATGGAGTGGTTGGCAAGAGATTTCACTGCATTACTCAGAATGATCTCCCAAAGCTATATAAAGTCAGTAGTAGACTAAGGCTACAGGACAATGCCTATGTCATCACTCTAACTTCATTGCATCACATGGGCACTGCAGGGCTCCACATCAGCACAAGAAGAAGGAAAAGCATACTAGGGTGTTTCGAGAGGGAGACATAGAGATCACATTCATAGAACTTTTATTACAGCATACTGTTACAATCGTCCTATTTTGTTTTAATTATTATCATTTATCTCTCACTGTCTGTAACTTAAAAATTAAGCTTTGTCATAGGTTATGTAAATATAAGAAAAAGCATACACAGTATATATAGGGTGACCTATCAAGGTTTCCAACGTCCACTGTTGGTCTTGGAACATATCCTTTGCAGATACTGGGGACACTACTGTGCTAAAGAAGTGCTTCTGAAAGAAAATGGTAAGGGATAGGTAAGGAGAAGAAACTATTACATAGAGATGAGATTTTGTGCAGTCTCAGCATCAGCCTGATCCCACAGGAGCTCAGGAATATAAATTACACCTCAGAGTTTGTGCCAATTGGAGGTAAGGGAGCTAGGCTTTTATATCTCCACACTGTCAATCATTGGCCAAGGGCTGTCCCAAGAGATGTCAATTTCCAACATTTTTAGCACTTTGCTTGTTTTGTCAAAGTTTTCCTTTAGCCCAAAGGCAGGTATTTGAATAAAGTAACAGTTGTGGGCTCTTAGCAAAGCATACAAGATCTGGAAAGGTTGGACTTGCAGAGAGAAATAGCAAAAGAGATCTGAGGGAACCTGAGCACTTGACAGTGTCCACCATGATGACCTTCGTGATGTAACCAGCTCAACACTGCCATGGTGCTGCTCAGCCTTGCTCTACCTAGCAACCTTAATAAGCACTCTAAATAAGCACATCAAAGGCCTAATAATTTAGCAACAATTTAGCCAGCCTGCCCTTTTTTTCTTCACAAATGTTGTGTGTAGCTTAGTACGTTGTATACAGATGAAAGCTGTCAAGCCTCTGTTCTAGCCCACTTCAGTTCCCCTGCCTGGAATGGCCTTTACTCCACATCTAAAATTTTTATTAATTCTTCAAATACCAGGAAGACTTTTCTGATTATCTATCTCCCATAAAATGCAGTTCTTCCTTCTTTGAAGTTTCTCCAGTTCTTCTTCTGTTCCTGTGTACATGTGTCATGTGTGAAAGTGGTCATTTACTCCATCCTAGGGACTAGCAGTCATCATCAATATTTCATTTTTCTTTGCATCCTTCCAACACAACCACAGTGCCTGGTGCTTGGGACATAAAGGATCCTGTCAATTCTGGTTGAATAAATGGTTAGATTTCTCTACATACCCATGTCAAACAAAAGAGGTTGACACCCCTCCCAAATGAACTCTTGATCCAGCTGTTTAGATGAGGTTTTTAAGTATTTGGGTCAATAAATCCCCTCTGCATCCCCTTTTCAGGTCCTGCCATATTAATCCCTGCTATGGAGGAGATGGTGACACAGTGGTGAAGCCGGGGGTGAAGAGGAAGACTCCAACTCATCACATCCTAAAGCAACTTTTCCTTCTTTTTTTTAAATTTTATTAAGGTGTTGAGTTATTGCATCATCATAAATGCATATAAAGTAACAATGATATACATTTGCTCCTAAATCAGAGTTACCCCCACATTGCACACACCTCGTCTCTTGATTCTTCTATATTTCACCCTTACAACCGATATAAATGTTTAAATTGTGAATTTTACAGAATTAAATGATTGTATAAGTATTATTCGGATTCTCAGAGGGAAGGGTACAGAGTATGCTAAATTGTTGATTGTCTCCCTAGATCCCTCCCTATCATTCCTCCTTCTCCCTGCCCCCCACCTCTCCCCTCCTTCTCTCCCCACCCCTACATATCTAAGATTCCCCTCCATTATGTGTTGCTATGGCTTTGGTGGATCTAACACACAAGTCTGACAACCTTTCACCAAGTCTGGGTTTTGCTGTAGCCTCCACAAATGAGGGAAAACATTTGACCCTTGACTCTGGGTTAGGCTAACTTTGCTCAGCGTGGTTTCTTCCATTGCCACCCACTTACCTTTAAAGGCCATAATATTGTTCATTCTAATTGCTGAGTAGAACTCCATTGTGTGTATATACCACAGCTTTGGATCTATTCACCCACTGAAGAACATCAGGGTTGGTTCCATAATTTAGGTATTGGAAATTGAGCTGCTGTGAACACAGATTTTGCTGTGTTACTGTAATGTGCTGATTCTAACTCCTCTGGGAAAATACCAAGAAGAGGATAGCTGGATCATATGCTAGATACAGCCCTAATTTTTTGAGGATCCTCCATCCTGCTTTCCAGAGCAGCTGTACCAGTCTGCAGTTCTACCAATGGTGTACTAGTGATCCTATCTCCCTGCAACCCCTCCAGCATCTGTTATTGTTTATATTCTTCATCTTTGCCAATCTGACTAGAGTGAGGTGAAATCTTTTTGTAGTTTTGATTTGCATTTTTCTGATTTCTTGTGAAATCACTGGCTTGCTTGATTTCATGTGCTGAGAAGTTTCTGTTTAGCTCTCTGGCCCATTTATTGATTGTGTTGTTTGTGTTTTTGATATTAAGTTGTTTAAGTTCTTTGTAAATTTGGATATTAGTCTCTGTTCTGTAGGTTCTCTCTTGACATTTTTGACCAATTTGTTGACTGAGCAGAAGTAGATTAAGGCATCCCACTTGTTGATTCTTGACTTTAATTATTCCACTTTGGGAGTCTTATTGGGTGTCCCATATGCTTCCTGGTTGAGCATATCTGACTCTATTCTAATATGGGATATTTTTTCTTTAATTATTTCATTGAGGATGTTTTGTATGCTATTCATTTGCATTTTGTGTCCTAATTACTCTTATATTGTTTCTTTTGATTTCATCCCAGGCATTTTGAAAATTGTACTTGTATTCTGTGAGGGTTTTGTTTTTTTTTTTTTTTTTTTTTTTTTTTTTTTTGTCATCTGTGCACTCAAGCTTGCTCAGCCTATCCTCGTTGTTGGAAATTCTTTCTTCAGGAGCTCAGTCCTGTTTCCTATAGAGGTTAGCCTATTATTAAATTCTTCCATCTTTCCTTCGATGTGATTGATTACAGATTTTAGCACCAGTACTTCCTTTTTCAATATGTCAATTTCTTTGATAAGAGTTATTCATCTCTTGAGTTTTCTCACTTAGTCCCTTCTTTAAGTCTTCTTTTAGTTCAGTGTTCCTCTAAGTAAGCAGATCATTTGTAATTTAAATTTTCTTTTAGTTCAGTGTTCCTTTTAGTAATCAGATCATTGATAATATTTTTCTAGGTTTTCAACCTGCTCCCTGTCCATGGGCTTCTTGGTAGAGGAGTTGTGAGTTTGAGATGAACCTTTTCTAGTTTGATTCCTCATCTTTGAAAGTCTTCTTCTGGATCTTTGAATTGAGGCTCCCTGTGTGGAAGCAAGGCAGTTATCCGGGTACTTCTTCTTTGCAGGTCAAAGGGTCAAGTCAGACATCACCCCTCTGATGGCTTCTTTCTTCCAGAAAGATGTTTCTGCCTAAAGCCTCCTTTTGCTGCACCTTCTGGGTATAGGCTTCAGGACTCAGATCTAGAACCTGGATGGGTTGCGGGACAACCTGCTGGGTTGTTGAAACTCAGCAGTGGGGGTGCTTAGCTGAGTCCTGGGGTCCCAGAGATGCGGGACAGGCCAGTAAAGGCCTGCTGACATGCTGCACTGGGGCCTGGGATCTTTGGTGGTGGCGACAGGTCCAATATAACTGCACCTGGTGGGAATTTGCAACAGCTGGACAGGGTCCAGGTGCAGGATCCCTGTGGGCATCCTGTGTGCCTGCAGGGGCTAAGGTTGGAGTCCCAGGCCCATGCAAAGTTGGGGCGGGTTCCAGGTGTGGGGTTGCAATCTTTCCTTTCAAAAAAGTAACAGAAAGATCTAACACTCAAGGGCATTTTTGTGATCATATATTTAAAATGTTTTCCTACTGAACACAGTGCTGAAATAGTATTTAATGATTTGGGCTCACACCTGGGTATTCATATGAAGGAAATGAAATCAGCATGCAAAACAGACACTTGCTACCCATGTTTTTTGCAGCACTATTCATAAGAGCCAAGATATGAAATCAGTCTACATGCTGTCAATAGGTGAATGAAGGAAATATGGTACATGTAAACACCAGAGTATTATTCAGCCATAAAGAATGAAATTGTGATTTTTCAGGAAAATAGACAGAAGTGGAAGATGTCATGTTAAGCAAAATAAGACAGGTACAGAAAGACAAGAAGTCCATGCTTTCTTTCATATATGGAAACTAAAAATTAAAAAAAGTTCAAGTCAGTGATGACCTGAAAGTAGAGCAGGGACTATTACAGAATGGGAAGGGGAACAAGAGAAGGGGACAATGCACAGGCAAGAGAGGACAGGGAGGAATGTAGACATGATTGAGACACAAAGTATGCACATATGGAAATGTCAACAGTGAAAATCATGAATTTGTGCAATTAGTATGTGATAATCATAATAAAAAGATCCAGGCTCTAAGACTAATTCTACCATTTATAGTGGGAGATACTGCACAAGACGTTTTTGGGTTCCTTTTCTTCATGAATTACTGGAGTGGCTGGGTAAGATGATATCTAAGAGCCTTATTAGTATAATATTTTATGATTTCACCAGGACCTTCTGCTTGTAGCTATTGTGCAAAGTAGTAGAAGGAAGAAAAATGCCTTAGATTTCCTTGAACTCAAAATCCTGAAAAATTTCCTTCTTAGAACTCCTTTGAATCTCATCAGGCCACCCTGTTCCAGTGTTAAAATTTCCTTCCTGTGACTTTTGCCCTTCAGTCTTAATTGGATCTTTTCCTGAAACGAACTGAAGATGCCTCCTTCCTCATTTACATGTCTTTAGTCACAGGAGACCCTCAGGAAATTTGAGACTTCAAATTTGTGCACAGAATTTCTTCCATAAGTACACACATGCAGCTAAGCAGGGAATCAAATGTAATGCTAAGTACAGATCCCAGGGTCTGCGAGGTGCACTTACCAGTCACTTGATGGAATCATACCCACAAAACCCATCAGTGCCTCTTAAGTTAATGACAGAGTTTAATGAAAATTCCCTACAACATGGATCACTGGGCTCCATCCTGCACAGAAGAAATTGACCTGTTAAACAAATGAATGCTACAGGTCTTCTCTCCTACGGACAAATAAACACTATCAACAGCCCCATTAAACCTCACATTCCTCAATATCTTACTCTTCTTACTGATTCTATGTGGACCCTTTGAGATGTTCCTGTACAGTTCTTTTCACTTACTAGGGACTCACCTGTGCCAGGCACTGTACGAAGCCCTGCAGGTACCAAGACACTAACAAATGATACGTGGACTGGAGGAATTTCCAGTCTAGTACTCTAGACACTCCGACCAGTGCAGCCCTGCTTCTTGGAGTCTGGCTGTTTGAGCTGCATGCCTGACCTCAGACTGTACTACACATCACATTCAACGCCCTCTAATACGGAAAGGCGAAGAATCTTCACTTTTACTGTTGCCTTGATGGTGTTTCCTTTCTGGATCAGTTACCAGTGCATCCTATGTCACTGGATTCCCAGGGAGTGACGCAGCAATTGCAGAACGATTTTGTTCTGATTTAAAGACCTCTGACCAGAATCTGTCATTTCAGACCAGGGCAAGGAGCACTATTTAAAAGATATTCTCACTGAGAGTTAAGAAAAGCTTTGACTTTGGAAGGGAAATGACTCCTATCAATTTCTGATTTTCCTAGCACAATCCTGGAGCTTGGAAGCTGTAGAGTAGCCTGGAAGGAGCCTTCTCCAAGGCTGCAGTCCATCTGACCTGGCTAGGGAGCAAATCCTGGGGTCCTGTTTACTGTTGGTGAGGGTGATTGGCAGTTCCACTGGAAACCACTTCAGGGTGATGCGAGGCAGATGCTGATAAGCCCCCTGGAGAGATGAGGCTTCTCTCTCCCACCTACCAAGAAGTAAGTAAGTAAGCGCCTGCTTACTTAAAAAAAAAAAAAAAAAGAAAAATCTTTTAACTTGCTCATTTATAATTTGCAATTTTGAAGAAAAGTGCTAGCAATTTTTGAAAAAATTAAATCAATTACTAAAATACTGAAAAAATTCTCAGGAAATACTACTGAACCAGTTATAAGTCTGATTTGACTGGGTAATACACTGCATAAATATATCAAGCATAATTTTAATGCTATTTAAATATTTAATTACTCACCAATGAATTTTATTTTGCTTCTTGTATGTGAATATATTTCATATTTTAAATATATAATGTTAAGTTCTGAAAATAATTTTTTTTGCCCAAAGCTTTTTTATTGATTAATTTTGTTATTAAACACAAAACATATCTTCTAACTGAAAGACATCAAACACAAAGTGTTTAATTATCAAAGCATCCTCAAGAAAATTAATTCTTACTTAGTGTCAAAATTTATGAATCTGAAAGACAGAAGCAAACAATGGACACAGGTAAACTATTTTTTTTTAAAAAAACCCTAAAACCAACAGGCACAGTAACTCAAAATCTCATTGTTTTTCTCCTCTATTAGAATACATTTCAATTTGGAATTAACGCATGAGAGTTGACAATGTAAACAGAATCTCTGTTCACAAAGGAAAGCTATTGTTTCGTAGTAGTTTTCCCTCTCTCTATTTTTATTGGCTTATTTTAGTTATACATAACATTAGGTTTCATTTTGACATAATTATAAAAGCATGGAATATGATGTTCTCTAATTCAGTCCCAGGTATTTCCCCTTCCCCTCTCCTCCGCCTTCCCCTGCGCGATTCCCTTTGCGGATCTTTCTGCTGTTTATTCATAGTTGTTTTTTTTATCAGTTCCTCTGGATATGCAAAATGGTGAGGTTTACTTCAGTATGTTCACATATGTACATAGGAAGATCAGATCAGATTCATTCCACTATTCTTTCCTTATCCCAGCCTCCCTTCCCTCAATCCCCTTCCACTACTCCATCGGTCTTCTGTTTGGATGGAATTCCCTCCCCCTTTTATTTTTTTCTCTTTATTTTGGTCTAGCTTCTGCACATCACAGAAAAGATTCAACCTTTGATTTTTTGGGTCTGGCTTATTTCACTTAGCCTGATGGTTTCCCATTCCGTCCATTTACTGGTATTTGCCACAATTTCATTCTTCTTTATGACCAAGTAAGAACTCCATTTTGTGTATATACTGCAATTTTTTTTTTATCTGTTCATCTGTTGACGGCCACCTACTTTGGTTCCTTGTATTGGCTCTTGTGAATTGTGTCATCATAAACATTGCTGCATTCCTAAAGTGTACTTATCTTTTGGATCTACACTGAGGAGAGGTGTAGCTGGGTCTTCTGATGATGGTGATTCCATTCCTAGATTTGCTTGTTTGTTTTGTTTATTACCAGAAATGTAAATAAAAAGTGCTTAATCACTGAGCCATAATCCCATCCCTTTTTATTTTTATTTTTATTTTGAGACAATGCCTTGCTAAGTTGCTTAGGGCCTCTGTAAGTTGATGAGGCTGGCCTCAAACTTGTGATCCTCCTACCTTGGCCTCTCCAGTCACTGGGATTACATGTGTGCACCACAGGGCCCAGTTCACTCGTAGATTTTGAGAAATCTCCTTACTTCTTTCTAGGGTGGGTGTATTAATTTGCAGTCCCACCAACAATGTGTGTATACTTTTTTCCCCACATCCTTGCCAACACTTATTATTATTTGTATCCTCGATAGTTGCCATTTTGACTAGAGTGAGATGAAATCTCAATGTAGCTTTGAGACGCATTTTCTTGATTGCTGGAGATGGTGAACATTTTTTTCATGTATTTATGGTCCATTTGTATTTCTTCTTTTGAGATGTATTTGTTTAGTTCTTTTGCCCATTCATTACTTTGGTTACTTATTTTTTTGTTTTGAGTTCTTTATATATCCTGGATATTAATACCTTATCTGAGGAAAAATGAAATTTGATCCCTCTCACCCTGAATAAAAGTCAACTGAAAGTGGATCACAGATCTAGGAACCAGACCCAAAACTGCAACTAGTAGAAAAAAAAAGGCAGACGGTACATTCCAACATGTTGGCACAGGAAATGGCTTCCTTAATAAGACTCCTAAAGTGCAAGAAATAAAACAAAAAAATCAGCAAGTGGTATGGCATCAAATTGAAAAGCTTCTGCACTGCGAAATAAACAAGAATGTGAAGAGGCCGAGCTCACACCTGTAATCCCAGCAGCTTGGGAAGCTGAGGCAAGAGGATCGCCGGTTCAAAGCCAGAGTCGGCAACTAAGCAGCTTAGTGAGACCCTATCTCAAGATGGAAAATAAAAAGGGCTGTGGCTATGGCACAGTGGTTAAGTGACCCCCAGTTCAATCCCTAGTACCAAAGGAGGAAAGAGAGAGAGAGAGGAGAGAGAGGAGAGCAGAGGAAGCCTACGAAATGGGATATCTTTTCCCACCTGCTCCTCCTGACTTTTAGGGTACCAATGAAAGGAGCCATCTCCTTTATTGTACTGTCTCCTCTACTTGCCTGTTTCTCAGTGATTTTTATTTTTTTTCAAGGTACCTAACCAACAGGAAATCTTCAGTTAGAGGAAGATGGGGGAAATCTCTGACGGGAGCTGAGGTTTCTCTTGTTTACATTTTTATTGGGGGTTCTCTGCTAGATAATTTCCTCATCTTTTACCCAGGATTTGGTGAGGAGATTTTAAAATAAAGACAGAGTCTAAGCAATAACTTGACCATATTTCATGTAAAGGAAGTGAAGATTTTAGATGGAGTTAATACTGACAAGTGTGTTCACTAAGCAACTGATGGTGAACGAGCAGCCCTTGTTTGACGTGTGTCTGTTTCCTATGTATTCATCTGGGTCAAATCCACCAGGATGACCATCCTGGGGAGTGGATGCCAGGGACTGTGTTAACTAAGGTGGGAGGGATTTTTTTTTTTTTTACAAGAATGTCTAGAGGCTGCTCAGCTAGGGGACCATTGCCATTGTACTTCTGAGGAGCAAATGCCAGGACTGTGAGGTAAAGGCAAGGCCATAAAAGGGAGAGCAGAGGCCGGGACAGAAGGTGGGGCATTTGGTAGTTGGTTGGAAACGTAATAAGCAAGGCCATGGTCGATGTGCAGAAGTGACGCTGCAAAAAGGGAGAGGTCCCCAAGTCCCACTTCCAATGATAGCCCTCCTGCGTCCTCACATGCCAGGTTACCGTGAGTCTCTTCTCTCACATTGTTCTTCTAAAATCGTCTCACCAGGTCTCTTCCTGATTAGCTCAAGGTCTGTTTTCATTGCCAGGGTTTCTTAACTCTTTGAAATCCTGCATTTTAAATGTCAGGACAGATAACCATCGGTGTATGTATGTGTGTGTATGTGTGTGTCTGTGCACGCGTGCGTGCGTGTATGTGGTACTGGGGATTGAACCCAGGGGCACTCTGTTACTGAGCCCAGAGCCCCCCTTTTTTTGAGACAGGGTTTCACTAAGGCGCTTAGGGCTTCACCAAGTTACTGAGGCTGGAGAATCACAGGGGTGCACCACCATGCTTGGTCCAATCCTATTTTCTAATAGTTTGCCTTGCTCCACTTAGGGGCTTACCTCAGCACATGCTTCTGACAAAGAAAATGTTCTGTGCACTAATTACCTCATGTGAATACTACTTGTCTCTTTCAATTAAATACCTTTGAGAGAAGCAGCAGGGCAGTACGATTTCTTTCATCCCAAAATATGTAGCTAGGTGCTAGGCCGCCATTGTTACCAACATTTATTGAACATTCACCATGTGCTTGGCATTGTCCTAAGCACATTGCAGGCATTAACTTATTTAATTCTCTGCCAATCCCCTGAGGTAGCCATTAGTATCATTTCCATTTTACTAATGAGGAAACTGAGGCTGAGAGGTTCAGTGAATGTCCCGAGACGACATGGTGAGGAAGTGAGAGGTAGAAGGCAAATGCAGGGTGCTCGCACCACTGACCACGTTTATTGTCAGGGTCTATGCTAGATAATCTTTAAGTACTTCTATTTGCTGATAGATTTGTTTTTGTCTTAAAAAATTTAACTTTAAAATAAGGCATCCTTCATACAAAAAAAGGAGCACATGCTAAGCAGCAAGTATTACTAATTTTCTGTTACTTGGATTTGATCTGAAAATTGAATAGAAAAATTTTATCCTTCTCAGGCTGCCTCTGGGCTTTTATTAAAAAAAAAAAAAACAACAAAAAATGATGACAGGAAGCACATAGTCGGATCAGCGCTTCCAACTGGGTTCCTCCTCATCTGAAGGTGAAGTGGAAACTGGGCAAGTGTCCAAATGCTTTACCAAACCAGCCAATGCCACTAGAAGCTCCCTAGAAACCATTTAGGGGCTCACAAAGCCCAGAGAACACAGGGAAACCTGGGCTGCTCATTAAAAGAGGAAACAGGAAACAAGCATCAAAGAGCCAGCCCTTTGGACGGTGCGTTCATGTTACATATATGAATCATCTCTGAATAAAAGGGAAAAAGACTGCCCTTTGCTTTCAGGCCTGTTATGTCCACCCTGCATCCAAAGTGGTAATGCGATGTTTGTTAAGGCTGCGCTTTGAAAAGCTCACCAAGCTTCCTCAGAAATGCAAGCCAGCAACAGAATCGATGGCGAAGTAATGAGCAGTCCCTTGTGGTCCACGGGGATGATCCTCCCCCGCTCATCTATTTGTATGTTTATAAATGAGTAATGAGGTCAGTTTGGGACAGGCAGGTTTTGTGCCACAGTTTGGACAGATGTTCAGAACCTCTGGAAAGCACAGCTGCCTGGTTAAAGTGGTGGCTCTCTCCAAAAGTACTAAGTGTTCAAAGGCAATGTGTCACCAGGGACGCTCAGAGGAGGCCACTGATCATCAGGGAGTTGGCGTGTATTGATTCTTTCCAACCATGTTCACACGTGTAGAGCCCATCGCTTTCCCAACTACAAACACACAAAATCAAAAGATATTTTTATAGTTTACAAATATTTAATTAACATAGGCATCAATCTTTTTCTTGTTCATAGCCAGAAAGTTTACACTGGTATGCTCTTAAAGTGGTTGAAATTCAACTTCAAACCAGTCACTTCTAAGGTGTCTGAACCCTGCTTTAAAAGATATGGCTTTGTTGTGATAAAAGGCACAGATTCTGGATATGGAATAAGATGGTATTGGACTTGAAATGGCTGGCCATAAAATTCTTGAGCCATGATTGTGAAGATATCTAATGCAGCCACACGGGCTACTTCATGTTATTAAAGTTTCTGCCCTAAAGTTCATGGCAGTGCTTACTTTGTTGTTAACACTTGTATTTCAGTTTTCTGCTGTTACAAATGATGTTGGAATGTACATTTTCTATATGACTTTTTATGCACAGTTGTTATTGATACTAAGAGTAGATGATGTGGGGTGTAAAGCCACCCTAGCTTGCTAGTTCTTCTCAAATTACCCTCTAAAGGAACAGTACCAATGTGCACTATTTCTAGCAGTTCGTGAAAGTCCCCATTTCCCTACATCTTTACTAACATTTGGTGTTGCCAGGCCCTTTAGTGTCTGCCAATCTGGTTGAAATGATATGGGATCTTTCTGTCTTGCTTTCCATTGCTCGGATTACTAGTAGGTCTAAGCACTGCTACATCTGTTTATTTTCATTTGAGGTTGCTCATTGTTATTTTCTTGGCCATTATCCACTGGGTAGCTCATCTTAGTCTTACTGTTTCTAGAGTTCTTTATAGATTCTGGATTTCAGTTCTTTGTAAGTTATGTGTACTTAGATTGTATATAGCACTTCCTGGCCTGGGGTTTGTTTTCTTCATTTTTATTGACTCTATTTTTGTAACAGAATTAGCAAAATTTTTTTTAGTGTAAATGTAGTCACATTTATTAATAAAGTGCATTTTCATTTTGTGTCTAGTTTATACAATCTTTCCTTATCCCTGGTCATGAAGTTCTTATATATCTTCTTTTTTTTTTTTTAAAGAAAGAGGGACAGTGAGATAGAAAGAGAGAGAAAGAAAGAGAGAGAGATAATATTTACATTTACTTTTTCATGCGGCCCTCATTGCTCTGAGGCTTCATTGTGTATGTGGTGCTGGGGTTCGAACTCGTGTACTCACATGCGCTGGGCAAGCTCTGTAACCACCAAGCACTGCTACAGCCCCCTTATATTTTTCTTCTGGAAGACCAGGTTTGAGTCTTCAACCCACCCAGATCTTATTTATATGAAGTGTGAGAAAAGGAATCCAATTGTTCTTTTTCCATATAGATGGCCAATTGTGTCAACTCCCTGCACTTTTAGCAGTCCATTTGCTCTCCCACGATTTGTAATGCCATCTTTGATATATAGTAATTTCCCGTCTACTACCTGTCTTCATCCCAGGAGATGTACTGTCTTATTTAATACATCTTTGCAAAGCATCTTGGTATCTGATAATGCAATCAACAACCCTCAACTAAATTTGTTCTCTTTTTTTCCAAAATTCTATAGACTACCTTGGACATTTTGCTCTATTACATGAATTCTAGCCTGACTTTGTAACATTTCTGAAAATATCCTTGGGATTTTATTGGGTTATTTTTGCACTTTTAGATTAATTTGGTAGCAGCCAACTTCATATGATACTCAGTTCCCCAACAAACAAACATGATATAACTATTAATTCATACAATCTTTTATATACTTCAATAGTGGTTTGCATCTTCTTCTAGAGCAAACAAACACATTATATAACTTTAGTATTAATTGATTTAGAGGTTCATTGCTATTATGAATGAAATTTTAATTTCCGTTTCATTTTGAAAAGCTTTATTCTTGATATGTATAAAATTATAGATTTTGGTATAATAAAATGATAACCATCCTGACTTTTCCTATTAATTATGGAAGTTTTGTAAAGTTTGATGGACTTTCTATACAAACAAACTAAATGAAAACATATCTCTTTGATCTCTATTATGCTGTGTTTTTTTTTAACAGCTAGAATATTGCAGATGGTGGCCATTCTTCTTGTTTCTCAATCGAATGGAATTGTTCTTAAAGTTTCTCCTCAGGTATGCTGCACAATGTTGGTTTTGAATGGACATTATCAGATTAGGGACATTTTCTCCAAAATTTAGTGTGCTAAGGGACTATTTCCTGAATAAATATTGAATTTTATGAAATGATTTTTCTAAAACTATTAAGATGGTCACATTTTTCTTTTTTAGTTTGTCAACTCAGCACACACACGGGTCAATTTTTTATGTTTACTTAATCTTCAGTTTCTGGGATTCAACATGTTCAGATGGCATATTTTTAAAAGTACTCCTAAATTAGATGTACTAGTGCATTTTACATTATTTCTACATCTATAATCATAACTGAGATTGGTCTATAAATTAATTTTCATCCATACCAAGGTTACAATGTCCTTGTAGAATGTGTTGCAAAATTTCCCTCAATTTCTCTTTCTTAGCTTTATTTTAGATTTTTTTGGTTTTCAATATGAATTGTAAATGCACATACTTTAAAGAATAAAATAGTTCTTTTAATGTTTTCTACCAAAACCAAAACACAAACACAAACAAACCAAAAAGCCAAACCAAAAAAGGTTTACTTCATCCTTGAAACCCACTTCTCTACCATTTTTCTCTCTCCAAGACTGATTATTTTGACAGTTACGTCAAGATAACAGAAAGTCACACATGTAGTGCCCTCGATTTGCAGGCCTTGTGATGTGTTGTCTTCCCACCACAAAGGACAAAGCTTTCTCTCACTTTCCTTCCTTTGCTCGGGCACACACACCTCTGCCCTTCCTGTCTCTCCACTTCACAGTAGAGTCCTACAATGTTGATTAGCCATGACTGCATTAGGGTTTATTGCGAAGACCATGTAAGTCTTACTCAAAATTGAAACAGTTGCCTTCCTGCATCTTGTTTGTTTTCTTAAATAATGATGGGGGTTTTATTTGTTTTGTGTCTTTGTTCAGTTTGTTTCATCACTAATTCAGTCCCAAACTAAACTCCTCAATTGTCTAAAAACCTCCTATCAGGACAATTAGATGCAATGGTTTTCTCTCAGTTTTCTATGCTGAAAAAGTTTCCACAGGAGACTTCTGACCTGCTGCAAAGCAAACCAGCTGCTCTTCACACCTGGTGGGCGGCTGCCATTCTGGATTTTCCTTCTCCTTTACCTTGGTGATTCCCGAGCTCCTTTGCTGTGTTGTGGTTTCATCTGTTCCATGTTTTACACTTTCTTGGAGTGGGTAAGTGCTTTGAGATATTGCATGATTGAAGATGTCCATTATATTTTTCCTTCAGTGCTAATTTGGCTTATTACAAAATTCTGTATTAGAAACGATATTCCTTCAGAAAATTAGAAGAAGGTACTGTTCAGTTGCCTTACACTTTACAATACTAATTCTGAGAAGTCAGAGGTCATTCAGATGCCCAATCTTTCCTACGTGATTTATTTCTTCCCTCCTAGAAGTTCATATGTTTTTGTCTTCAGGGTAAGCTGGCATCTCCCAGTGACATGTTTTGCGTGAGTACATTTTAATCTATTTTCCTGGATTCTTGATAAGCACTTTCAAAATGGAAACAGATTCTTCATCTTCGGAAAATTTTTTGAATTATATTATTAATGATTTCTATTAATGCATTTTTTTGAGAGAAAGAGAGATAGAGGAGAGAGAGAGAATTAACTTTTATTTTTTCCCTCTGGATCTTTGTTTTTCTGACACTTAGTTGTATATGTGATGCTGGGCACTGAACCCGAGTCTTCATGCATACCAGGAAATTGCTGTATCCTCTGAGCCACCACTCCGGCCCCTTTTGATGCATATTTTATCACTTTTTTATTCTAGAATTTTCAGATGCCTGGCATCTTGGAAGATTAATTTTATTTTATTTTCTATTTTTCTTTCTTTACTTATCTATGAAAACCACGGTAAATTGATTTGCTCCTTCTGTTTATTTTTAATTCTCAAAAGGTAATAATGGTGCCTGTTGCCTTTCTATCTTTTTAATAGTACAATGTTCTTGTTTCATGATAGGAGTATCTTCTATTCTCTCTGTCAACCTAGATGACAATATTTTTAATTTCTCTCCTCCCTAATCTCTATGTCCTCCAAATTGCTTATTTCTCCTTATTTTGCTCTTCATTTTTAAGGCTTTCCCCTAGATGACCTGTGTCTTGGTTCTCTTCTTGCTTCTATGTTTAGATCTTTTCTCTTGGATGGTTCAGATTTTCAAGAACAGACCTTTTAAATCATACACGTTTTTCTGCCATGCCACTGTTTTAGAAAGAGACTGGGGTAGGGCTGGGGGTTCTGTAGCTCTCAGCATTGAATATGTACATGTTTTCTTTATTTCCTCAGTTGCAGCACAGTACCTCACCCCATCCTCCATTCTATTGGCTGCCTCCAAATCAGAGATTCTCTCTTACAGTCTCAAGTCTTTTAATGGAGTGAAGGGAGGAAGTTACTAGGCTGTCTGGAGTAGGGAAAGGCGCTGGAGAAGCAAATGGTCCTGAGATTTCCAAACCCATGTCTCTTCACTCCAGCTTCCCCGGTAACTGGTATGGACTTTAAGGAATCTGTGAACTCAGAGGGGTTCCTAGCAGTTTCCTTTGCAAATTTAGGGTGCATTTTCTCAGGCATTAAGTTCTTTGTATCTAGCCTAAGTGCTTTCCAGCTTCCAGAATTCTACTGGTCTCTGATTGCCCCTGTATTTGTCTCCTGGTTATTTCTGACAATAATTCTACTCTATTATAAGCTTACTCTTCTTAGATATCTCTTCTATTTTACTATATACAGGTGTTAATAGGGTTCTTCAAAGTCATTTTCAATTTATTTTGTATGAACTATGGTAGTTTTTCTTCCAGGTTGATTATAAAGATCCCTAAAGTCATCTTTTTTACCCTGATCACTTCCCTGGAATATCTAATCCACCTCATATTTCTAGGACATCAGGACCGTGGGTAACCATTAATTCATCTTTAAGAGACACATTCAGCGTATCACCATACACTGCTGCCCATTTTTTTCTGACTATGGATGTGTTAGAATCCGCAACCAACTGGTGATTCAGTGAATAATGATGCTGATGATGTTGAGATGGGGATGGATCATTACAATTATGTTACCTTAAACAAGTTCTAGGTAACTCTAATGCCTCGATGTGTATGGCTACATGTTTTTGGTCAGATTAATATAAGATTCTTGTTGAAACTAATGTGGCAAATATCAGGTTAGGCAAATTTAAATGGGCTTTAACCCAGGACTTCTCTGAGCCTTTCATATGTTTTCATGCAAGGCACAGCATTTTCCAGTTGTTTTGTCTATGGAATACTTTTAGCTCATGGGATACACTTTTATGTCTCTTATGGCTCAGTATACACAATGATATTTAGAATGAACATACTAAATTTTATTCAGGACTTTTTGAGTTGGATTTTGGGTTTTTGGTTGTTGTTTCCTATATTTTAAAAATTTAGGCAGCCCCCAAGTTCAGACAAGTGTGAAATAGTAAATAGATTATTCGTTATTTCACAAGAGAAGGGGAAGAAAGTTCCAGTTCCTGTTTTATACCAACGTGCTTTGTGACTGATGCAGAGCTCTGAATAAAATCACTGAGCATCAAGTACTGCTTGTCCATTTCTCAATGGACAGGAGGATGCAGGGGAACTGGTGTCAGGGAGCATTTAGTGGACCAGGCTATTATGGGGAGGGCCTAGAAGGGCAAGTCCAAGAGATGAATGTGTGGGGAGGAGGCAGACTTGAGTCTTCAGTTTCTTCCTAAGGAGCTCATGTCAACATTCCAGAGAGATAAGACATTAGAAGACAAGAAGACCTGAGCTATGCGCAGATAGGAAGTGAGTCCGGATGGGCTGAGGAAGTTCAGGATGCAGATGGGATTCAAATAGGTGGCTCAGCGGCTTGTTATTTGTGGGCTCCATCTAAGAAAACTGGGATGGGTTGACTGGTTTAAGTAACAGTAACTAAATCAGGCAATAATTAACATAACTTAAAACAAATCTGAAACAATTCTATTTCCATATGATAGAAGAGAAACGGAATGATCCTGAAAGGGTGAAAGATTTTCAGAAGGTTAACAAGTGGGTGGCAGAGCTGCTGAGAGAATACAATTTCTGGATTCTTAGTTTGACATTCTTGCTTCTCATCTTCTTTTATCTTGTTGGGCATCTATAGGGCAGTAGAACTCAGATAGACTAACATCCCCAGCCCCAGAGCCACGAACAGTCACCTATACAACTGTCAATGCAAAAGGATTACAATCAAGACCCAGAATCCTCCACCTCCACCTCCACCAGAAACCCATGGCGATGCAGAAATGTTGCCTGGACTGTGACATGTGACCTTCATCAGCAGAAGGTCCGCCTGTGTGAAAATGCTAAAGCCACTGATGTGATAGAGACTGAATTCGTCAAACAACATAAAAACAAACTCTTCATCCCCGCGTTAACTGCTGTTTGGAGCAGGGCAAGCAGACTGCAAGAAGCCATAGCTCCCTGCCTGAAAGCTGCTGTGCAGGGATGCTTCCAGTAATGAGGCCCGAGGCGTTTGTCCTTGGCTTTGCACACAGCTGGCTGATTCTGCTTTAATATCTCTGGTAGCTGAACAGGCATTAACTGAAGAGGACTGACTTCCCGCCCTGTTACCCCTGTCACCTGGGCTTTGGGTTATACACGGGCCTCTGAGATCTGAGTCCTTTTTACTCCCAACACCACTTGAGACCTCTGGATGTTCCCTGGGCATCTTAGCAGCCTCCAAATACAGCACCCTCAGAGGCCATTGTGCTTCATTCTGTTGACACTTCCTGCCCAGAAACACCCAGAATGCTACTGTTCTTTAAATCCAAGCCCCAACTCTACCTCTGACCCTTCAATCTGCATCGTCCACAACATATCCATGCTTCTGGTCAGTATCTTCCACCCTTTTGGTCATTAGATGGACAAAGCAAACTTGAAAGAAAAATTATTGATTGCTTTCAGCAATGTGTCTTGAAATTTTTCTTTTGCTCTTCCAGAGTGAGAGAGAGGAAGCTGCAGGGTCACTTTGCACAGCCAATTGTCCCTGGCTAATTAGAAAAGGCTTCCTTTTCCTTCTCATTGTTTTGTAGAATCACACTTTTCTTACCACCTCTACCTTTTAAAAAATAAAAGATAAAAACAATAGAGCAAGCAACATATGAAGAACTTTTAAAAACCTACGATCCCACACCCCAGAACACTTACCTGTTTAAAATTGTTCCATCTCTCTTAATTCATATACTTCACATTTTACATAGTAAGAATAATTCTTATATTATTCTTTAATTATCTTAAAATTTTTCTTCACATATTATTTTTGTTAATGCTTCGGCCTACTTGATGTTCCATAAAGTTGATGTTGCAATCACATTATTTCTAGAAGAGTCCATTTATTTTTATGAGCATCATTCCACTAACCATAATTAAGGTGGATGCTATAGCATCTTATTCCCGTGCAGGATTTTCAAAATGAGAAAATGAAAATGAAAATAGTTTGTATAAGAGGCAAGCCTCAGAGGCCAGGGATTATAGATCAGAATTCAATAACTAAGAATTCTGGGCTGGGGTCTGTGGATTCAGAAGCAGGAAAAGGAGAAGGTGAGAGGCAGGGACACAGTAACTCCTAGACCCTGAGGGTCAGAACAGGTGCCTAGGAGTGTGCAGCTGATTCACCAAGCGCAACCTTAGAGGATGGAGCCCTTCCATGTCAGATGTGAGCTTTTTGTTCTCCCTCTCTTCTTGCTGGGGTTGGGTGCCTCTGAGGCCACCAGGGATGGGGGTGCTTAACAGTTCTTGTGGCTGAGATGATTTTGTGCATGTTTGTTCTGGTCTTAACTAAAGCCTGGGTGAGAAAACAGGAATTGTAAGGATGTTCCCTGGAATGACAAGTTCAAGTCCTGCCCATAATGTCTCTGAAGAGGATCTGCCCCATGCACAGTCCCTGCTGAACAAGAAGACAAGGGAGCCATAGTCAGAATGGAGGAGGGCAGGAACCTGACTCAAATACAACCTGATGCCACACGCCCATCTGATTTCTCTTGGAGAATTACTGCTGTTTGGAGATGGACAGGCCATTGTCAGTTCGTGAGTGAGTGTAGGAGGACAGCCATGGAGTAGAGGGGGCTGTCAGCGTGATGCAGAGGTGGGGTAAACTTAGGAGGAAAGGGCAAGTAAATGTGGTGAAATAAAAACAGAACAGGCACCCTCATGAAAGAGTAAACCACAGAGAAGAAGAGCAATTCCCTGGAGACACCCCATTCACATCATTGTCATTGCTTACATCAACTTGTCCTGGCTTGGCATGAACATGAATGTGTTCATTAAATCTCTTATTTTCACCTCCAAAAGGCACCTGAGTGAATCTTTATTCCTTCCAACTAAAATAAAAGGTCACTGAATCACGGAGCCTAAGGATGGTATCTCAGTCAAGAACAAGTTCCCCAGAGATTCCATGAGAGGTTGCCTTAAGGTCATGTCTTCAACTTGTTTGGCAAGAAAACCAAAAGGGATCTTGGCCTGCCTTTCCAGGCAGACAATTAAACCAATTAAGGAAGAGGGACTGTATGCCTTTTGCCTTCAAGGTCAGGGCTCGACTCGCTAGAACCTTGGCAAAGTCTTACAGTCTGGAGAGAGTAAGAAATCATCCCTGTGGATGACACACTTCTGAGCAGATGGTTAGTAAATCAAGGTCCTGAGGTGAAATACGGATGCTTTTTAGCTGAGGAAGATGTGGGTGAAATACTACCAAGTTAATCATGTAGGATAGGCTCCAGGAAGCCACCGGCCACCATTCTTCAGGGAAAAGACAATTCAATATGAGCCAAGATCCTGATTGTAAGGAGCAGAAATCGTTAAACCAATACAGAGCCCCCCCACACCAGGGGATAGAAGGGAGTTGCGATCAAGATACATTTGTGTTTCAAAAGTATTAAAGAAAGAGGTTCTTTATTTTGGAAAATGGACTGTGTATGTACCCTGGCTGGGCATTCAAGAGAACACCTGATCCCAGGATTGGTGCTGTTGGGTTGGTATTATTAAACTCCCAGTGACCAGGATGGGTTCTCAATAAGCACATAGATGAAAGAGCAGAAGACTGAAGGAGCTATGATCAAACGCCAGGTGTGCGAATGCCAGCTGTGGGTTGTGGGCTAGTGGATTCCCTTTATCTATAAAATGGGACTCATAATTCCTACTCTATTCCAGGAGGCTTCTCCTTGGGGTAGGACCAAGCAAGAAAGTCCTGGCCAACTGTTACTGCAGAGACAAGGGCAAGGCCAGGGTCTAAGAATCTTGGACTTGCAGAGACAATGCCTACAGAGACCCTGGCTGCCAGACCATGGATGTGCACCGTCTAGCTGGTCTAGATATGCCCCACAATGTCCAGGGTCCGTCAGGTAGACTGCAGCCAGACGGTCTTCATCAGGCATTGTTATACATGGCCACACTTACGCCTTTTATTTGTGGTGCGTTTTATTTTGTTTCATCCTCCTGGCTACCTTGTAAGGGATGTTATCATCTGTATTGAACAGATAAAGAAACTGAGCCCTGAGAGGTGAAGTAAGTTATCCAAGCGTGCACAGCATGCCAGTGTTATAGCTAGGATTGGAACCACTCGTCAGAAAGCAGTGTGCATGCTCTTCCCTCCCTCTCGTCAACACTCTGCCTAGTGCATTGCCATCATGGCACCTCTCCAGCCGCTAATGCAGGCTGCCGGGACAGCCTTCCTCACAGTTTGTCCCAGTTCAGTGCTTCCCAAACATCAAAATGCATTTAAATCACATGTGGCTCTTGCTAAACTGCAGATACCGATTCAGTAGATCCAGAGTGGGGCCCGAGAGGCAAGTGCCCAGGTGGTGGTGCTACTGCTGGTTTGCTGACCACACTTTGAACAGCAAAATGCTAGCTGACACCTAATGCTTCCCAGGTACTCACTGGATTATGAATAGAAACTCCTTTCAAACTTCAGTACCTTCCCTTCTCCCACTAAGCAGTTAGTGGCCGGATCTGCGAAGCAGTCCCAAGCAGCTCTTAATGAAATTAAAACCTGACTGACATCCATAATACTCTCCAGCTGTTATCCAGTATGCGCCATTAGGGTAATTGTGTGGGAGAACTGAGAGTTAAAGCTAAAACAATAATCTAGCCAGGGTCTATTTAAAGCTGCAGGCAACATTGATTAGTAAGGTAAGGAAATTTAAGGTGGAAATCATGGAGCGTAGGCGGTAGTGACAGTAATAGTAGCCACCCTGTGTCATTAGTTGAATGCCTTTTATAGTTTGTGTATATATTTTATGAGTAATTCTTACAACAGTTCAACAACATAGACATTATTTTTAATTTTTAGTTATTCGCAGTCTATTTTCAGTGGTAAAATAAACTGGAGAAACATCCAAGAATATCTAACACAGGACATGAGGGCACAAGTGTAAATGTGGGCATAAAAAGAAACATCTGAGTAGGAACCACGTAGAGCCAGGAATGTGGCTCTCGATGAGCACAGGAGGACTGCACATCTGCGAGGGCTGAGCCATATGTGGTTCTCAACTTCTCAGCAACCTGAAAAGACAGAAAAAGAGGAATGTGGCCAGTTGAACATTTCTCAGTATTCATGTAGTGAAAACAAACCATGTACTTTTCAAAGAAGGCACAGCATTCTTTACATCTAGATCCTACAAAGACATGTCCTGTGGACTTATCATGTGCAGTAATGAATGACATTTTCAACAGTTACTTCTAATTATCTAAAAATGGTTTTCATGGGGTTCTGTTGATAGTGGTCCTCGATAGAAGTTGATGCACCAAAAATAAGCATAATTCAAAAGTGCAGTCCTTTCAGGGCAACCAACACCCGGCAGCTCAGGTTTGATTCTCAACTGCATGTTGGACAATTTGGAGAAATGGACAGGTTGTATGTCCTTTAAGAAACTTCTCCCTCCTTGCATCCCTCAGTTCCATTTTCCTGAGCTCAGCTTTTAAAGATGCTAAGTAGCAGTGAGTTAGAGATTGTTCAACAGCAGGGAGTTTTGGTTGAGTGGAGGCCCAAATGAGTTAACTAAAAACTGGGCACAGTTGCTTAACAAGGACACAACTTGAATAAAAGCCATTTCAGCTCTACTCTCAGATGACTGAGCTTCAGGGAATATTCTGACAAAGAATATATCTCTCCTCCAAAAAATGCTCTTCTGAATCTAGGTAAGTGAATCATTAAAGCCTCGAGTTATACTTCATATAGCAAGAATGAAATCATTTTAGCCTGAAAAAAAAAATAAGACCATGTAACTAATCTTTACCATGGCTAAAATAAAATCTTAATGAAATGTCTATATAAATACTTACATTTGAGCAATGCTGGTTTTTCTAAAAAAACATTTCTGAAACAGAGGTCAGTCATCCTTTCATTTATTTTTTTGAGCCAGTATATATTTGGTGCAGTTATCATGTACTAAGCATATGCTTGGGAGCAAAACCAGAAACACACTCCCAGTGTGGGAGACCCCATTGTCACATAACAGCCTAATCACACAAAAAATTTTCTATGCTTAAGTATTAAGATTCTCCAATTTTTTCAAATATTCAATATTAATTTAGTGTCTTCCATCTGTTGGGTTCCATACACGGGATATGACAATAAATGACTCACAAATAAACATAGCCATTGTAAGAAGTGCTAATTCTGGAAGGAAAATAACTGAGTGCATCTATGAGAAAGAACGAGAGCAATGGACTGGGACAGTATAAAAGAGGGTGGCCAGGACCAGTGTCCCCAGGGAGCTGGTGTTCAAATAAGACTTGTAGAATGAGAAGCTCTAAATTTGGGGGGACTAAGGGGAAAGTATTCTGGGTGCAAAACCCCTGGTGATGGGAGAAGCATGCAATTTGGAAGATAGTAGCTAAAAGGTCACATCTTACAGGGTTGGTATTTATAACTATAAATGGAAATGTTCACCAAAATGTTTGATTACAGAATAATTGACCTACTGTTATTCCTCTTTGCAATAATTTGGATCCATTGGAACCTCCTTGTTTTATGTAATGAACCATATTCCTGTATGAGAGATGCACAAGAAGCACATTAAACCCAAGAGGTATTCCTCAAGTTCAAGCTGATTTATGCAGCTTTTCTGAGGCCTCATCTCCCTGAAGTAGTAGCTGCAGGATTTGAAATACCAGTATATGTACAACCTTGACCTTTGTATCTATGCCATATGGCTTCTTAGAACTGGTGAGATGTGGGGATAAACTCTGGATCAACCTTTGTTTAAATGAAGCATTTTCCTTGGGGCTCTAGAGGAGAGCATTGGCACTTTTAGCCCTGCCCTGGAACAACAGTTTTAAGGAATGCCCCACAGGTTCTTTTGCCAGACATTTGATCCTATTTTACCAAGTGCTACCCCTGCAAAAGTACGTGCCCTGCACCATAACATGCTATCTAAATGCCCACTTTCCCTAGAGATTGCAAGGCCTGAGGCAGGGAAGCTTCCTGCCTGCGGATCCCACCATGTTCTTACTAGGCCAACTTTTGCTCCAGGATAAGCCTAGACTCCAGCATCCCCCCATCGTCACCATTCCCTTGAAAAACCTCTGCTCCTTACTCCCTCCATCTCATTCATCAGACAGAACTCCAGCTCTGAGTGAGCTTTACCGACCTTATCTGAGCTTGTG
This sequence comes from Aplodontia rufa, assembly GCA_004027875.1. Lineage (NCBI taxonomy): Eukaryota > Metazoa > Chordata > Mammalia > Rodentia > Aplodontiidae > Aplodontia > Aplodontia rufa. The sequence goes on from PVKS010003657.1 coordinate 51,443, forward strand.
TCTGAGCTGCTCTCTGTGTGGACAGAGGAAAAGCAACGGTGCTCTCTGATTCACTTTAAATTCATGATCTCCGGCCTCAAATGGGCACTCAAAACTGCCCAGCAGGTCTTTGATTTTTCTCTTGTTGCCTTACTTTTTCATTCTCTGAGAGGACTATTTTATATCTTCTCTTCTCTCCCGAAACCTCCTATATTCCTTCCTCTATTCTCAGATGATGACTTCTCATTTCATGGACAAAATTGAAAAATCATCTTCCCTTTGCCAAACCTGCAATCTTCATCAGGGTCCATTTTCTCCTCTTTGCTCTGGTTGAAATGGAAAAAGTGCTCTCCAGCCTATAAAGTCGAGTCCCTTCTTGCACACCCTGGACCCCATCCACTCCAATACTGCTTTAACCTCGCTTATTCCTCCCTTTCACCTCCCTCTTCAACACTAGTCCTTCTGATTCTCCCTGAATCAGCACCACCAATAAACACGTGTGCTCTGTCTCACCCCACCTGGATTATTAGAAGGAAATCAAACCACAAACTCTCTGCTGACCCTGCATCTCTCCATGCTCCATTCTTTTTCTTGAATTCATAGCCCAAGTACACAAAAGCAGAGCTATCGTACACTAGCTTCACACTCACACCCACATCAATCTGGCTTTTGCCCCCAATCGTCTTAGAGATTTTTTCCTGGAATTGTGCAGACCAATGGCTCCAAAGACCTTCTGGAAGCCAAATCTAGTGAAAGACGTTCAGACAGACCTCATCTTGCTTCACATCTCAGTAGGAGTCAACTGCGCTTCCATTAGATTTTCTTCTATTCCGGTGACACCAATTCTCCTTTTTCTCACCCCCAAATTCAAATGTTCTTAGGACTTAGTCTTGGCTGCTTTTCTTTCTCCCTGAAAAAAAATCTCACTCAGATCATTGACCTTTGACTTAGTTTTTAATTGATTTTCATTTTTATCAAGGAAGCTGGTGCAGAGTGAAAATGGTTAATCACATTGTTAAATATATATTGTTCTTGGTTGTATGGCCATTTTGACAATATTAATTCTGCCTATCCAAGAACATAGGAGGTCTTTCCATCTTCTGAGAGCTTCTTCTTCGATTTCTTTCTTTAGTTTTCTATAGTTTTCACTGTAGAGGCCTTTTCATCTCCTTGGTTAGATTAATTCCCAAGGGTGTTTTTTTTTTTTTTGTTTTTTTGAGGTTTTTGTGAAAGGGATGCTTTTCCTGATACCTTTCTTAGCTGAATCACTGTTGAAGTGTATGGGAAAGGTATTGATTTATGAGTGTTGATCCTATAGCCTGTTACTTTGCTGAAATCATTTACCAGCTTTAGAAGGCTTCTGGTGAAATTTTTGGGATCTTCTAGTTATAGGATCATGTCATAAGCAAAAACTAATAGTTTGACTTCTTCTTTTACTATCCCTTTAATTTCCTTCTCTTTGTTGCTCTGGCTAGAGTTTTGAGAGCTATATTGGAAAGAAGTGGTAAAAGTGGACAGCCTTGTCCTGATCTTAGAGAAAATGCTTTCAATATTTCCCAGTTCAGCTGTTGACTTTGGGTTTATCATATGTAATTCCCATCAAAATACCAATGACATTCTTCATAGAATTAGAAAAAAAGGCTTAAATTCATTTGGAAGACTAACCTAGAATAACCAATGCAATGCTGAGCAAGAAGAGTGATACAGGTAGCATCATAATACCTGATCGCAAATTATACTAGAGGTATGGTGAAAAATCTGCATGGTACTGACATAAAAAAGATATGAAGACCAATGGAACAGAATAAAATACACAAAGACAAACTCATATATTTACAGCCATCTGACACTTGACAAAGTGCTAAAAATATATGTTGGAGAAAAGATAGCACAGAATATGCCATGTTGTAAGTCTTTGCTTCCTTCATTATGCTGGGTCCTCAGTTGTCTCTTTTAATCTAGACAAATGTGTATTACTTTAGAGGATTTTTATAAAATCAAATTACCTACATTTTAAAAAAAATCTTGCTTATTTTCTATTATTTACTGTTACTATTCTATGATCTATGAGATTTCCTCTTTCAATTTTTCTACTGATTTTTAAAATGCCTGGTTACAACAAAAGCATTCTTATTTGCTCTTTGTTTTATAGCAACCTATCCTTGTTTGAAGGACATTATATTGTCTCCCACCACCTGAAGAATATTAATTATCATTTGATTTTGAGAGTTTTTTTTTCTTTCTCCACATTTCTTTTGATTTGTCTTGGTCTTCTCTTTCATTTTGGAGTTATTTCTAAAATGTCTGCTCCTCTTATTTATTTACTTGTAATTAAAGGAGAGTTAATAAAAACTGATTGCACTCTCTGTGAGTTTGCTGAGACTTGTCAGCTGTTATATTTTGTTGTAGATTGCACCATCAGACTAGTATTTTTTCATTTCATTTCTTTGTGAATATCTCACCAGGTGTGATGGTGCAGGACTGTCCATCCCAGCTCAGGAGGCTGAAGCAAGAGGACTGCAAGTTCCAGGCCAGCCTCAGCAACACAGTAAAACCCTGTCTCAAAATAAAAAAATGAAAAGGGCTAGAAATGTGGCTCAGTGGTTAAGTGCCCTTGGGTTCAATCCCCAGTACAAAAAAAAAAAATTAATCTCAGGGGCTTTGCAAAACCTCAGGTTCTATTTGAAACACACCCTTTATACCCCTCTCTGTCTCTTGCATGTATGAGTGTGTTTACACACATACACATACACCCTCAAAAGTCTGAACCCTGTGTATTGTTTAGGTTATTTTTTGTTATTATTTGATGGAAAGGTATCCCCAAAAAGCTTATGTGAGACAATCCAGGAAGTCTCAGAGGTGAGATGCTTGGGTTACGAGAGCCTTAACCCATTCAGTGAGTTCATTCCCTGATAGGAATTAACTGGCAACTATGAGCTGGTAGGGTGTGTCTGGAGGAGGTGGATCATTGGGGGCATGCCTTTGGGTATATATTTTATATCTGGCATGGAGTCTCTCTTTGCTTCCCTCTACCACACTCTTCTGCCATGATGTTCAGCCTCACCTTGAGCCCCAGCACTGGGGCCAGCCACTTACAGATTAAGACTTCTAAAACCATGAGCTGCTAAATAAACTTTTCCTCCTAAAACTGTTTTTGTCAGGTACTTGGGTCAGGGCAACAAAAAGCTGACTAAAACATTGTTTATACATCACTTCTGCAGAAAGGCCTCGTCTGACCATCCTGTCTAAGTGAAATAGCTTCCATTATTCTCTTATTGTTTCCTTCATATGGAATATATACCACAATCGAAAGACTGATGTATTTGTAATTAAGTACTTTCCTGAATGTTCCTATTATCTAACTACAAACTGTATATGGGTAAGAACTATCTCTATATGCCTCAAGATATGCCTTTGGACTTCACATTCAAACACAGCATGATCAATTAATCTTTATTCAGTTAATAAATAAATGGATAAATGAGGAGATAGATGGGTGAATAGAAATTCAATTTTTTAAATCAACTTCAGGTACAAATACCATTGTAACCTTAGCCATATAAATTAATCTCTTCATATTATATTTTATTTAGGTTCTTGGGACTTAGAATAGAAGTACTTATTCTACCTGTAGAGGTATTTATGAACACAAATGAAGTAACAGATTTAAAAGTGCTGAGTAAAAAGGTTTTATATAAATTTGAAGGACTATAAAGACTGAATGTGACTTATTCTGTCTTTTCTTACTTTTCTTCTTTCCATATTGAAACCTTAATTTAACACTTCAGAGATCATACCTTGGTAGCACCTTCTAAGTGGTGTTGTTATTAGGAGTTCTTTTTAGAACCAAATTAACTAAACTCCTAAATGTGATTAAAATCAGACATGCCTTATTCTGATTCCTGAGCAAATAATGTCATAAGAAGATTCTAGTCTGCTGTAGTTCAATGCAGGAAACTGGCAATGTCAACTCACTTTCAACTTTCAAGTACAAAGAAACAAAAGAGAATAGAAATTTCTGGCCTGAATGAGGATTATATCTCCCCTATACTTGCACACTAATTGTCCTTTAATGTTTTCCCCAAACCAGTCAAAATAATGATTTTTCTTGTGTGTAGTCAAACTAGCATGCTTATTCATAGCTGATAGAAATGTAAATTGATATAATCCTTCTGGAAATCACTTTATAAATATATACAAAATGCCTTAAAGGTATTTAGATTTTTTGGTACCAAAACTGTCCTTCTGGGAAATTATCCTAAGGAAATAGTCCAAAATATAGAAAAAAATCTATATACTCTATCAAAAATGATCACATCAAGTATTTAAAAATGTAAACTATTAGAGAAAATATGTATTTACAATGATATATCAAAGATTAAGTAAACCTAAAGGGTATATTTATAGAGTAAAATCAAGATTATGAAAGCTACAGAGCGGAAATGTTCATGATATGGATTATAATGCCAAATTGTATGTATATTATTACTATTAATTTCAACCTACTTAGCAAATTAGTGAGACTCTGTCTCAAAATAAAACCAAAAAGGACTGGAGATGTGGCTCAGTGATAAAACACCTCTGGGTTTAATACCCAGTTGCAACAACAACAACAAACAATATTTAACTTAAAAGAAAGTTTAGATATGACTTTTCTTGCAAATCCTCTGGAGCCTTACTTTTCCAAGTGTAGTTGGCTTGTCTGCAGTATTGGCATTACCTGGAAGTTGGTTAGAAATGAGAATTTGGGACCTTAACCTGACACAATGAGCCAGAATTTGCTTGCAGCAAGATTCAAGGTGATCCATACATTATGGCCTGAGAAGCACTATTATAGCAAAAGAACCAGTTTTCTTTGTATAGCTCTTTACTCAGCAATGAAACCACGTGGTCCTTTGAAGAAGTTAGATAAGAAAAACAAGTTGGTATGTCATCCTGGGGTCTCTGCCTGGATGACTCCTCAACTCCTCTTTGCCTTCATTAAGGTTGGTGAGAGGTCTACTGACAGATGATAGTGACAAGGGCTTTTCTTTTCTTCCCAGATATAGGGCCTATCATTTTATCTGTCAAGGTTTGAACTCAGCTGTATAATAATACTTTCACATTCTCTTTCCATGGCTCTCCTGCAAGGCACCGGGTCCCTGAAGCAAACTAAGACCCTAGGGTGTCCAGTGATTTCAAATATGCAAATAAACCAATCACAATCCTGTTCAGAGGCAAACAAGTAGCTTTGGGAGAGATATATTGGAGGTATGCCAAAATTGTGAGGAGGCACATATTAGTTGAATCACATAGCACTGTCATTTTTATAGATCAATAAATTAATTCCCTAATCGCCCATGGATACCAAAATCTACAGTTTCCCAAATCTCTTGTATAAAATAGCCTTGCCCTGGGGGTGTAACTTAGTGATATAGTGCATGCTTAGCAAGCACAAAACCCTGGGTTTAATCCCTACCCTGAAAAAAATTAAAAATAAAAATATATGATGGCCTTATATAACCTATGCAATCCTTCAATATACTTTAAATCATCTCTAGACTGCTTATATTACCTAACACAATGTAAATGCTATCTAAATTGTTGTTATTCTACCTTGTCTAGAAAGCAATGACAAGAAAAATCATCTGTACATATTCAATGTGGATGCAACCCTCCCCTCTACATTTCCCATCTGTGATTGGTTGAATCTGTGCATGTTGGACCCACAAATACAGATGACTAACTGTAGTTGCATATCATCCATTTTGTGTGGTTTAACATAATGGTAATAAAAAACGTCACATCACAGGCTAACTGCTAATTTATTGAATACATACTATTTGTCAGCTTTCCTGTTGGGCAGATTTCAAATACAGGTATTCTAACTAATATCAAAACAACCTTGCAAAATACATTTTTATGTTTCCTGTTTTTATACATAGGGAAATAGAAGCTCCAAGAAGTTACATAAATTACCCAAGATGAGTCCACAAAACAGGGCTTCAATTACAGAAAACAGATTCATGACATTAAATCATGCAGTTTTATCTAAGAATCACTCTGTTTTTCAAACAAATTTAAAAATCTAAAATCTAGATCTACTAAAGCATTCTGTGGGCAATCCTGGCTTACATTGGAGGCAGTACAGTAAGGCAGGCAAAAGGGCCTTAGGTATTCTCTGTCCATGGTTCCCCTCTGCCTCCTGGCATCTGTCTAGGAGGCCAGAGTCACTATGGCTGTTTAGTGGCTCTCACCAAAGAACTTCACTCAGTTCTGAACTTTCTCTGCCCTAGACCACTGGTTCTCTGTGGTTCACGCTGTCTAGCATACACTAGAATCACCTGGAGAACTTGTTAAAAAATTACTAGGTCCAACCTCAAGAATTTCTAATTCCATAGCTCTGGCACTAAACCCACTAATGTGCATTTCAACCAAGTTCCCAGATGGTGCCCATGCTTCTGAGTCAGATCAGCAAACTTTGGGAACCACTGTTCTACACCTTGACCACCCCATCTACCAGCTCCTTGTTGGAGTTGAGCTGCCCTAGACCACTGACCCTCCCAATCCCACTCACTGCTAATCTGAGAAGCTATTTTGACTTAATAAATAGATGGAATAAGAATAAATAATAACAACCACAGTTAATTTAATTAGTAGTAATGTTAAACAGTCAAAGACACTGCCACACTTTTACATAATGAATCAATTGAGAAAGAACTCAAGAAAACATTTCCATTCCAAATAGCTTCAAAAATACTATAAAACACCTAGGAATAAACCTACCCATGGAGGTGAAAGACCTCTACAATGAAAATTGCAGAACACTGAAAAAAGACATTGAAGGAGACCCTAGAAAATGGAAATGCCTACCATGTTCAGCCAAAGCAATCCTGAGCACAAAGAGCTACTCTGGGGGCATCATAATACCTGATTTCAAATTGTATTACAGAACCATAGGAATAAAAATATCACGGTACTGACATAAAGACAGATATGCAGACCAGTGGAACAGAATAGAAGACACAGAAACAGACTCACACAGCTACAGTCATCTGATTCTTGACAAAGGTGCTAAAAGCATACAATGGAGATAAGACGGCCTCTTTACAAATTGTGCCAGGAAACTGGATATTTGTATGCAGAAGAAAAAAACTAAGTCCATATCTCTCATATATATATATATATCATACCATATCCGGTACAAAAGTTAATTCAAAATGGATCAAAAACCTAAGTATAAAACCAGAAACTTTTTAGCTGTTAGAAGAAAAAATAGGGGAACCACTTTAAAATATAGGCACAGGCAAAGACTTCCTGAATAGCTCAGGAAATGAGAGAATGAATCAATAACTGGGATTCACAAAATTAAAAAGCTCCAAGAAGAGACAACTGACAGAATCAGAGATCTTTGATAGCTACTCTTCTGACAGAGGATTAGTATTCAGAATATATAAAGAACTAAAAAAAAATTCAACATTAAAGGAACAGATATTCATCAAATGGGTAGATGAACTGTGTTATGCTTTGAATGTGAGGTGTTCCCCGAGGCTCACTTATTCAGGAAGGCTGAGGTGAATTGATTGGATTAGAAAATACTTGATCAGTGAGTTAATCCCCTTACAGGGGTTAACTGGCCACTGTAGGCTGTAGGGTGTGGCTGGCAGAAGGTGGGTCATTGGGGCCGTGCCTTTGGGTTGTATATTCTGTATTTGGTGTGGAACTGTTCCCTCTGGTCTGCTTGCTGATGTGATGCGTTGAGCTCTCTGGAGCCATACCTGCCATCTCCTTTAGCCATGAGGAATGGAGCCAGCCTTCCATGGACTAAGATCTCTGAAATTGTGAGCCCTAAAGTAAACTTTTCCTAGTAAAATTGTTCTTGTCAGGTCCATTCATCACAGCAATGAAAAGCTGACTAAAAAACTGAATAGACACTTCTTAAAAGAAGAATTACAAATGATCAAAAAGTATGTGAAGAGCATGCTCAATATCTTTAGCTATCAGAGCAACACAAATCAAAACTAGAGATTCCATCTCGCTCTTGTTTGGCAAACACCAAGAATATAAATAACAATAAATGTTGGTGAGGATGTAGGGGAAAAAGAACCATTACACATGTTGGTGTGAATTTAAATTAGTATGATCACTGTAAAAACTGGTATGGAAGTTCCCCCAAAAGCTAAAAATAGAACTGTCCTATAATCCAACTATCCCACTACTTGAGATATATCCAAAAGAATTAGTGTCAGCATGTTTTAGAGACATGTGTATTCAGGTTTATCACAACACAATTCACAAGAGCCAAGCTATGGAATCAACCTAGGTGTCTGTGATCAGGTGGATGGATAATGTAGAATACATATGCAATGGGATTTTATTCAGCCGTAAAGAAAAAAATTACATAGTATGTACGAAAATGGATGGAACTGGAGACCACAATTTTGAGTCAAATAAGTCAGAGGTAGAGCAAAAAGTGATATGCATTTTTTTCATATGTAGAAGCTAGAGAGAAAGAACAGAGGAGAAAAAATGATCCCCTGAAAGTATAAGGGAAACTATTAAGGTCGAGAGAGCTGATGTGTGGAAGAGGAGGGAAGGGAGAATGAGGGTTTGTTGGGGAGAGAAGTTAGTCAAATTGAATTTTTATGTAAGTGCAAGTATTCTACAATGAAATCCACTATTAATTGAGATGCACCAATTTAAAAAATAATGAGTATTCTTTTCATCTGCAGTCCACTGCAGGGGTAGATCTTACCTCAGTGAGGGGTATAATTCTTATGTCAGAGATGCCCTGGTTATGTTTTTCCCTTTTGGCGGGGAGGGTGCTAAATGACCCTTTGAGTCCCCTTTCCATGTTCATGACTCTCTTGCTGTCCTGGCTTTGCTCACAGAAGTCCTTGGGAATGTAACTGAGCAAGGAGCTGAATGAGAAGAAACCAAAGCCTATGCACATCGTGACTTGACAGTGTGCACACAGGGACTGAGAATCCTGCCCTGTGTCAACTTGGAGTCCTTGGGTGGCAACAGTTAAGCTCAAGCGTCACAGAGAGGGGCTGGGGAACTCTCTGCTTCTGCCCTGTGAGATTTTGAGCGTGATTCCCTGGCATGTGCTTCTCTTCTAAATGCTTTCCCCTAGGTTTCTCACAGAGCAAGTTCATTAAGCTGGTGCCATTAAACTGGGCAGGCTTTGCCTCAGTCCCTGCAGCAATTTCTGATCACACGCTTGGCCTTAGCTCTTCCATTTCTACTCCTTGTTGCTTTGATGCCCTAAACTTGTGTTCTCTTCAGGTTCTCAGGATTCCAGACAAGAGTTGTTTTTCTCTAGTTTCTTTTGTTTCTGAAGTACACTTCTACATCAACCCCCCAAATCACTTTTTGTGTCCTGTGATAGCAAAGGTTTTCATTCATTTAACACACATATTGGTGATTCTTATAGACCAGGCATGTTGAACACTAGGAAAGTAGCTGTCTTTTACGTGCAAAGTTTTCCTTAAGGAACAAGATTTTAAGAAAATCTTGAGTATACTGGCAGTGAAAATTCAGCCATTGAAAGCATTGATGGATTCTGGATTTCTTTTTTCAGTGTGTGATTTTATTGGAGCTAAATAACTGTATCTATTGCCATTCGAATCAGTCTCCCCATGAATGAAGCGGGAGTGCAGGAGCTAGCAGGACTTTAGGAAAAATTCTTCTATTCTTTGCTGCTTTGGTTGTAGTATAGGCAATGCAAGTGTAAGAAACTTTGTCTCTTATTAATTCAGATTATTTTTTTTCATTGAAGTTATGCAAAGAAGTAGAATATAGGTCAAAATAACTTTTTATAGGAGAGAAATTTGAGGGTAGTATCATGAAACTTGGATATGTGAATCATAAGAGGCCAGGAATAATGAGTTTTTTGAGGATTCCTAGCCAGCCAGGAATTATCTTTGAGTACAAAATGTGTAGCAGAAGATGGCAATAGGTATACAGACTATCGAAACCCTGAAATCAACCCTCACTTATGTGAATGTTGATTAGATATTTTTCTTTAACAGTATGACTTTAGTCTTCTTCACTAGGTCCAGTTGCACAACCCCTCCCCCACCATTGGCTAAAAACTCTTGCAGTCAGTGTCTCAAAACGAGCTTTGAATGATCATTTCAAAATCTTGGTATAAGGTTACCTAATTGAGCAATCTCCAAACTAGAAATTATGAGTTTTAAGGAAACCCAAAATATCAGCAGAGAGATTGGCAATTAAAATTATAGTGATTGACATTCCAAAATATGTTTCTAAACATAACGGCAAAAGGCTCAGACCACCAAAGTAAGGATTACCAGTCACCATGTAGAAGTTAATTCTTGACACTCAAAAGTATAAAAATAATTTTGAATGTAAGTAACAAGCTGGGGAGGGGTTTGTAACATTTATGATAAAATTATATATTACATATTTAATAATAAGCTCAGATTACCTGCAAATCATTAAGAAAAAGAAATACCACAAATAAAAATAAGGTATATTAATCAGAGTAATGCTTATAATTAGAACAGCCAAATCTGTGACTTATTACAATGGACATTATTTCTCATTCTCGTAAAGTCTAATATAAGTACTATGATTGGCATATTGGTGTCTCTTCAAAATTTTTATGTTGATATCTATTCTCCAGTGTGTTGCCATTAAGGGTGTGGCCTTTGGGAGGTGACTAGGTCATCAGAGCAGATTCCTTGTTAATGCGATTATTTGTCTCATAATAGGCCTGAGGAAGCTCTTTTGCTCCTTGACGTTCTAACATGAAAGGACACACAGGAGGTACTATCAACGATGTATTAGGCCTTTACCAGACCCAAATGTTCTGGCGCCTTGATCTTGGACTATTCAGCCTCCAGAACTACAGGCAATAACTTTCTGTTGCTTGTACATTACCCAGTCTAAGGTATTTAGCTACAGCAGTCCAAATGGACTAGGACAATAAGTTAAGTCAATATTCTTCTTTGGTGGTAGGCTTTTCTCGCTGTAAAGATCCAGGACCTTAATTTTTCCTGATTGTGATTTTACCATTTTCAACATGTGACTTCCAAAATTGCTGAATTCCACTGCACAGCCTGAAGGGAGAGGAAAAATATAGCAAAATCATGCCTAGGAGGATTTCATTGGTCTAGAAGGCCTAGAAGTGGCACATGCCATACCCACTCACATTCTTTCAGCTAGAACTGAGTCAGTCACCTGAGAGTCCAGTACAAGGGCCACTGGGAAATATCATCCAGCTGTGAGCCCAGGAAGAGGAGGAAATGCTAGGTGAGTGAACAAGAATCTTGTCTGTCACAGGGCTTCTTGAATTTCATGCATCTTTTCATCCCCTTCTCCTTGCTCCAAAGCCATAGACAGAAACCAAGAGGGAGATTCAGAGGAGAGGAAGAGTGGAGCAAACGAGTAAACATTGGGCCCTTCTTTTCCACTGCAGGCAGCAGTGTACATGGGTACAGGGGGCCAAGCTGGAGGGCAGGACAGTGTGGGGAGGAAGGCTTTACTATTAAGTAAAGATTTAATTTCAGATTTTTACTTTGGGCTGGACAATAATCACTGAACTAAACTGTGTAATTACCAAAAGTGTCTAAGGAGACCTAATTCTCATCCACGGTGAGGAAGAGGGAACTTTAATATGCAAAGCAAGACTGCATGGGTGATTTCAATACAGCTATTTTGCCCCACATATGTAAACATTTTTGGAATTATAGTGACAATACACTAAAAGGCATAATCTCTGGGTAGTGAGATCATGGTCAAATTAGTTTCTCACATATTTGTGTGTATGTACATGTCTCTATCTGTCTTTCAAAGTTCCAACAGTACACATTGTACACAACAGTAGACAGTAACTATAAAAGGCATCATTTCATGATTTGTGAATGTAACACTGGACACTTAGTCTGTTCTAAGAGGCTGTATTTGTATCAGTCCATGTTTTATAGGATTACTCTTACAGGACACACTTCATAGGGCATCCAACTCTACCCTTTCACCTTCCATTTGCTATTTCTATATCTTCCTTCTCTGAGTTCTCATTAAAGTTTTCTGTCTTAAGAAGGGAGATATCTAGCACTCACCTCAAAACCTGCATTCTCCAAGGTTTCTGTCATCCCCATGAAAGTCTTTTCTCCCTCAGACACAGTGAATAGACCTAAACCATGTAAACTGAGCAACTGACCACATACCATTTTGTGTAGAGAGCTGCTGACTTTTTCCTGAATGTTAGGCTTATTTCCTTAATGAGATGTAAGTTTCCTGAAGATGGAGAAGGGTTATCATCCTTCCAAGTGCCTTGAGCCCCTATTAAAGTTAGTCCTGGGCCCACCTTAGGAGCAGAGGCAAAATTTTTACCTTGAGTGGACTTAGGAATGGGTCACAACATTTTTCATTCCTGTTTCTCTTACATGATAGACTCTGAGATGCTAAGTCACTCAGAAGGCACTCCTATTCGTAGTTATAAGACTATTGCTGTTTTCCAAGTTTCTATTCTCTTCCCTTCTGGCCTCTTGTCTATCAACAACTTTATCTATTGGCCAACATTTGAAGGGTTTTGCTGATAAAATTGTTAGGTAAGGCTCCAGAAAAGAGGTAAGAATGAACATAAACATCAGAAAACTCCCCAAACTACACTCACCCATTGTTTGATCTAGCTTGGATTTGGGCATGATCAGTGGACTATGTGCTTGTACTAATCCTAGTCCCCAAATATGAACATATGAAGCATTATTTTAATTCTCACAACTCTGACAAAATTTAAAATCATTTACCTCCATCTACAGATGGGAAAACGGGTTAAGTAACTTTTTCAGGGTCATTCAGCCGCTAAATAGCAGGGTTGGGATGTCAATTCAGGTCTGTTGCGGTTAAACAATAACATAAAGACATATACAAATATTAATAACAGCTAATTCGTAACATCTCGGACCTGAAAACCCCGACTGTCTGTAATCAGATGAATGGATAAAGTATGATATGTTAATTTGATGGAATACTACCCAACAATAAGACAGAGGAGTTATTGATAATGCAGCAATATAGATGAGCTTCAAAAACATTTCCCTGAGCCAAAGATGCCACACACAAAAGACAATTGAATGGTTTTATTTCTATAAATTTTCAAGAACAGGAAGAAATCTAGAAGAAAAATCTGATCAGTGATTGCTTAGGACTGGGGACATAATTGGGGATTTACTACAAATGGGAAAGAGGGAACTTGTAGGGGTGATGGGATTGTTCTAAACTTGCATCATGCTGGTTGCACAATTGTTTAATTTACTAAAATTCGCCAGAGAGAACTGTGTGCTATTTCAACTTCAATAAAACTCTTAAAATGAATATACCCATTTTAAGTATGCAGTTGGTGCATCAGTCTGCTCATTTATAGCCTTTTCCATCACCCCCAGATTTCCTCTGTACTCCTTGGCAGTTTATCCCCTTTTGTCCTGTCCCCTGATTTATGCAAGGCTGACAAATTAGTTTTGCCTGTTCTAAATTGTATATAAATGGAATTGCATAGTATTTTCTCTTTTGTGATTTACTTTTAACAGAATAATTTTTTAGGTTTTCATAAAATTATTTCATATATCAGTAGTTCATTCCATATTTTCATGTGACACAATTTGCTTGTCTATCATCTGTTGATAGAAATTCATGGTATTTCCAGTTTGGGGCTGTTATGAATCAAGATATTATGAACTTTCATTCACCAGTCTAAGTAATACCTTTTGACTTTGTTAATTTTCTCTGTTTTGTTTTCTCTTTCATTTACTCCTTCAGTTAATTTCATCATTTACTTTCTTCCACTTATTTTAAGTTTAATTTGCTTTTAATTTCTATGTTTTTGAGGAGGAAAATTAGATCATTGATTGTATACCTTTCTTTTGTTCTTAGATATCTATTTAAATCCATACTTTTCCTCTAAGTATGCTACAGATTTTTATATATTGTATTTTCATTTATACTTTACTTTGACATTCTGATTTCCACTATTCTATCTTCTTTAATCCATGAGGCACTTAAGAGTGTTGCTTTATTCCTAAATTTTAGGACACTTTTAGATAGCTTGCTAGTGATTTTCACTTTAGTACTCTTATGATCAGAAAACATATTTTATGATTTACATCCTTTAAAATACATTTAAACTTTTTATATAGCCTACTATAAAGGGACTTCACTTTAAGGAGAAGATGCTCTTTAGGGAAAAGAAGCCCTTGCCACAAAACCAAAAATCTATACTGTAAATCTTTTTTGCTATCCATAAAGGGACCAACAGAAAAATCTCAGGGTGACTGTGAATTAGAGAAGGGAGACTAATTGGACTTTTAGGAAATATGAGACACCTGCTATGAATTGACGCAAATGCCTGGAGATCCTGACTGCCATCACACATCTCTAGTCAGAGTAGGGATTTCTGAAGGCCAGGTGGTTAATGGTGTTTTGGTCCATTTCATTCTGGGTTTAGTTATGTATCCAGTCTTGGAACTCATGGTTGACACAAAGTAAAAAAACTAGGAGAATTTTCACCTTGGGTCCATGGTCCACATAATGCAAGTCATTTTGCAAGCACCAAGTAGAAATCATAGAAATGGTCTCTACCAACCAAAATAGTAAGCCAAAAACACTATGTCATTTCTGGAGGGATAATATATTTGGGTTGCTCTCAAGGGTCTGGAAAGATGTAGGCAGGATGATCTCTACCATACCCTCATTTAACAAAGCAGAAGACATGTAGCTCCTGGAGGATGACCATGGATTACCATAAATTTAATTAGGTGGACAAGATGACTTTTCTTATGGACACAGTTTAGTCTGTTTCCTCCACCACCTCCATCCTTGCCTAATGGGCTCACAAAAAATGTGGTCATGGTGACACGGATGTAGGTTATGCATGAGCTCAAGCCCATAGTCTACTACTCATGAAGTACAACCTGGCTCCCACTGCAACAGAATGCCTGATCTGCCAACAACCTGCCAGGTGCCTGATATGGCATTATTCCCTGGGGGGATAAGCCAGCCACTGGTGGAAGGTTGTTTACCTTGGAGCACTTCCACCCTGGAAAGAGTGGAGTTGTATGTAAAGTGGAAAAGACACTCTGAATACAGATATAATTTACTTCCAAATCTATATTTCTGCAAAAATCACCATCCATTTACTTGTGAATACATGATTCACCATCACAATATTTAGCGTAGCCTAGAATCTGTTCAAGGATGGCATATCAAATACAGAACCCATAGCTCTGGATTCATGCTCATGCTCTGACCATAGTCTCCAATCACCCCTGGAGTAACTGGCCTGATATATTGGTGCAATGGTTTTTAAAGCCAGGTTCAGAATCAGCTGGGTAGCAAAACCTTGAAGGACTAAGACAGTGTCCTCTAGGAGACAACATATGTTCTAGATCAGCAACAAATACAAGGTGATGATTCTCCCATGGACAAGATTCATGGTGCTGTGATGAGGGGTGGAAATGGAAGAAACTCCTCCGACTATTATTCCTAGTGATCTACTAGAAACATCTTGCATCCCATTCCCACAACTGTGTAGTATGCTGTTCTGGAGGTTTTATATCCCAAAATAGCAACCATTCCTCCATGGGGCACAACAGGTTCTCTGAGAATGGAAGCTGAAAGTTCCACCCAGCCACTTGGAGATCCTCAAGCCACTGAAACAACAGGCAAAAAAGGAGATTATATTGACTAGGTGATTGATTGAGCCTAATGACCAGGGAGAAATTGGATGACTACTATACAATGAGAAAAAGGAGGGATATGTGCATAGAATGTAGGAAATCCCACTGGGAGTCTCTTAATCCCCCAACATCCTATCATGAAACTAAATTAAAAACTATAAATTAACGTAGACAGACTGCTTGTGGACAAGACCCTTCTGAAGTGAAGGTTTGCATTACCCCACCAGACAAGGAGCCACAACCAGCCAACACATCCACTGAGCACAAAGACAGTACAAAATGATTGGGTAATGAAGAAATCCTTACAAATAATGATTTCAGCCACCTGACCAGACGCAGATGCAGACATGAAGATAGTGATTTTGAGTATTTCTTTCTAATTTTGATATGAAAATATTTGTTTAAGTGTGTGTATATACGGCACCATTTTTTCTCTTCTTCAAATCTCCTACAAGCAGGTTGTGTTAATAATAAACTTTCATCTCAGTATTTAAATTATAGGATATTAAACAGGAAATGTCATGCATGTAGAGGCATAAAATAAGCAAAGAATGATAAAGGTTTATTGTATTCTTTTTTTTTATTTTGATAGCTGGAGTGTGGTAGGCAGAGTAATGATCTCCAAGAATGTGTATATCATAATCCCTTGAATCTGAGAATATATTAAGTTATGTGGCAAAGAGGAATTAAAGCTGCAGATGGGATTAAGGTTGCTAATCAGCTGATCTTAAAATAGGTTCTCCTGAACTATCCAAGTGGGCTCAATGTAATAATAAAGAATTTTTTTTCCTGTGGTATTTGGGATTGAACATAGGGTATTGAGCATGCTGAGCAATTTTTCTACCACCGAGTTACATCCACAGTCCTCACAAGGAACTTTGGAAGGGGGTAAAGGAGAATAGGTAGAACCAGAAAGATGGCAGTGCAAGGACTTTCCACTCTATGCTATCTACTTTGAAAGTCTACAGCAAGCAGACAGGAGGCTGAGACAAGGAATGTGGACAGCCTCAAGAAGCTGAGAAGGGCAAGGGCATGGATTCTCCACTAGAGCCCCAGAAGGCAAACATTCCTGCCAAAACCTTGACCTTAGTCTAGTGAGACTTATTTGGACTTCTGATCCTGGGAAGTGTGGAATTGTAAATCTGAGTTGTTTAAAAGCAAGAAGTTTGTGATGATTTGTTAAAGAAGCAATAGGAAGCTGATCCATCAATCAATGTGCTTTCAGTTGCATCAGAGGCACCAGGTGCTGTTGAAGCTGATGTACTTCATCACTTCATTGTCCTCTCTTGACTGGTGTGTGACAGCTCCTCCAGCTCCCATTGGATCCTCCTTCAGCTTCTCCAAGTCCTAAGTCAGAATGGTGTTTGGATTTATGACAAAAAGTCTTCACCTTCTATAAGGAACCTGCGTCATCAAGGTTAGAGATATTGGCCACACTGACAAGCATGGTGGATCCAAGCTATTTTCATGAGTTCCACTTTGCTATTATCCTCCCCACTTGTATGTGTCTTCCCTTCCTTTCTGGTGCCCTTCTTACCTCAGGTTCAGGCATCAGATGCAAAGCCTTTAATGACTATTTAATAATTATGTAATGTCAAATTATTATAATAAGTCCCTTATTATATCTACCACTCCTGGTTGTTCTTTTCCTCTGCATGAACTCTGGCTGATGCAGTTATATATTTAAGCTCCCTTGTATCACTGTTGTTAAAATTTTCCCAGCATTTTTCTGTTGGTAGCAGGAATTGGATCCTTCTACGTTAGTTCATTCTGCTACATGGACTACAAAACTTCTGTTTCTATATTGTTAAGTTCATAATTTCCCCAACATCCTTTCATCTAGTGGGGAAGCTTCTACTTGGTCATGATTCATCTGTTTTTAAACTTATTAGTCCCACTTGATATCAAGCAGGTCCTGAATAAAAGAAGCACATGGCTGTAGAAGCAATACTGGTGTCTCCATGATTTCTCAGATCCTGTAGACATGAGGGAAATCTGCTTACAACTGAAAGAGAAATTTGGCTCTAACTCCTGCCTATTGTTGGTCTGAAGTCTCCATTCCTCAGTCCTGATATGTGTTTCTTCCGTGACAGGTCTCAGCCCTCCTTATGTGGCTTCAACTGTGCAGCAGTCTTACTCTGCAGCAGTGTCACCTCAATGCTCCACAGAAGGATGGAAGGCATCTGGGGGCTTAGATGCAGGCCAGCCTGAGCTACTTTGTCCCCAAACCTATTCTTCACTCCTTTACCACTACTGCCTCTCTACTGACTTTGAAGACGAGCCCTCCCATTCAAAACAGGAGCTCTGCTCGGCCTTGAACTTTTCCCTTGAGGGCATATGACTTCTTACTCTTCTCTACCCCAGATGATCATAAAATGGGAGAAATGGGCAATTTCTGATCAATAATTCTCTGATCAATAATTCTAACTCCAATACGTGGTATGTAAGTCCCAAATTAAGGTTCGTGAGGCACATACACAAACTAGTTACAAATATGGCCCAGGATAGCTACTTGAGATGAAACTTGTTTATAAGAAAAAGCCAGGCTGAGAGAGGAATAAGAGCATTTCTACATACGTAATGGCCAACACACAGCTTCTGAATGCAGAATGAAAATGACCAGTGTCCTCTGATGGTCTGTGTGCTCAGTCCTGCCAGGGTCTCTAGCCTTTCTCACAGGCTAATGCTACATGACAGGAGGCTCCACACAACAATATATGAATAATAAATGAATCTCTACCCATGCCTTCTTGATTATGTACCAAAAACTTGCCTGGGAGGGTTTAGATGGGTTACATATATACCACATGTGGCATGCCATGCATGTTGTCTAAAAAAGCATGAAGTTACGTTCTTATCATTCTGAGTAACACATTGTGTTACTTTGGGGGAGGTATGTTACTCTCCTGGGCCTCTGACTCCTCACTTATAAAATGAAGTAATTAGACTTCATACTTTAAAACACATTCCAGCACCCATAGTCTGCTATTATCTAAATAAAGGGGAAACATATTAGGTAAGAGATGAGAGGATCTTCAACTGTTCAACTATAGTCCCTTTCTAGGCAACCAATCCTATTTGTGATATTCCTGTATAGGAATTAACAAAGAACAAAATATGAGATAGGCTCATGATAGCCCTGGTCTATAGAAGGAAGATAAATTTGGCTATGTTCAGACACAAATCAACCAACTAAATAAAGTAGTAAAGGAGGGGGTGCTTCAGCTTGCACTTACACATTTACTCAATATTCATAGTTTTAGCCACTGTGCTAATCTTGGGAAACCAATCGTGAGCCAAATAACCATGGTCCCTACTTCTGTGGATTCTAGTAGAGAAGAAAGACATTGGTTCGAGAGTGGTTTTCTGGAACTGTCATGTGAACTGAGATCTGAATCCGTTAACAGAGGTTATCCACAGTATGACAAAAATTGCTGGAGATCAAGGCTTGTGGGAGTTATTTCCTGACAGGTTAGGCTGAGGTGCTTTGGAGACATCCAAACGGGGAAGGCGGCAGTTGGATACACAGGTCTGAGGCACCGAGGAGTGACCAGGGCAAGAGACATGAACTCGGAGGTACTGTGGCTACCTGGCAAATTGAACCCAAGATAAGGAGATCTTTTAGGGAGAACATAAGGAGGGAAGGCGAGGAACCAACCTGAGGGAACTGCCACATTCAAAAGGTAAGCAAAAGGAAATAACAGTGAGTAACCAGAGAGCTAGGAAGGCAGTCCTGAGAGGGCGGCATGCACAAGCCACAGGTTCTACGGAGGATGTGACTGGCGCTAATGAATACTCCTGCGGGTCAGAGAAGAGGAGAGAATCAGGTCCCCTGGTTTCAGTGCAGGGACATTGGTGAGCTTAGTGAGGTCTGTTCAAGCGGAGGGAATCATGGGGTAAATGGCGCTTGAATACCAGATGCAGTAAGTCTATGTGATTCCTTGAGGCAGTTTGACAACTAATGCATCCATGTAGGGTTTAAAGATTTGCAGGGAGGACGACGGTGTCTGGGAGTGTGCAGGCTCCTGCCATTTGTAGATTCATTGCCCACATCAGCATCGTGGTGTCACCGACCTACTCAATCATCATCCATCCATTCTTTTACTCATTCAATAAATAACATGAATGAGAGGCAATCTTCCTTTAAGGATATCATCATATATTGGAGTTCAGTGTTTGCTTAAAATACATTACTTGATTATCTGTTCTGTGCAAACTACTTTGCAGAGGAGGACACAGAAATGAATAAGATGTGCCTGCTTCCTCTCTTTAGGAGTAGTTTACTAGAATGATCGAGGCATCAAGGGCACGTGCAACACAGCATATCAGACTGTTTTGTCCACACTCAGCTGTCAATGATAATAACTGCTGACTACAAGTTTAACTTCTCCCAAGCTCTAAACTAAAGGAAATTAAGTCCAGAGTGTGTTCTTTCTTGTTTCTTCTGGGCAGAGGATTGTCCAATAGTGTGCTCCATGTCCAGGGTGAGTACAACTTAGGTGTTGTGTTAGTTCTCACCTGCTGCGAAACACATTATCATAAACCTATTACCTGACCATTTCTGTGGGTCAGGAGTCTGGGCAGAGCTTAGCTCTACTGTGGTGCCTCTCACAAGGCTGCAGGAACATGTGGTCTCACCTGAAGGCCCCCCTGGGAAGGACTGCTTACAAACCTATGAGACTCCTTGGGGGCTTTCAGACTGAGATCAAGCTGTTATGAATAATGTTGCTATGAACATTTGTACATAAGTTTTAGCGTGAATGCATGGTCTTCATTTCTCTTGGGTACATACTGAGGAGTGCAATGGCTAGATTATATAGTAACTTCATGTTTAATAATTTGAAGAACTGCCAAATTGTTTTCAAAAGCAGCTATGGCATTTTGCATTTCCAGCAGTAATGCAGGAGTTCTAAAAATGTCCATGTCACTGTCAGTTCTTGTCATTATTGGCCTTTTGATGATAGCCTTCCTAGTGGCGTGAGGTGGAATCTCATTGTGTTTCGATTTGCGTTTCCCGGGTAGCTAGTGATGTTGAGCACCGTTTCTTGGACTTAGTAGTCATTTACATGTCTTCTTTGGAGAAATGTCTGTTTGAACCTTTATGATTCTCCTTTAGTTCCTCTCCATTGAGATGTGATTGCAGAAGCCAAGGTGATATGTCCACTGAGCCTATGCCTACTTGATAGACTGTGGAGCACTGGGACACTGGAACTCCCTGCCCAAATGGGGTCTTTTAGGTTATTGACCTGAGGGCAGATCACATTACCACTAGGCACAGTATGCAAACCTAAAGTTCTGAAAAATGGCCACCCACCAGAAGATGTTTGTGGAGAGTAGGGAAGATGTTTGTGCAGGGTAGGGAGGAGCATGGACATGCAGGTGTGAGTGTATCCCCTAAGGACATGGGAAGACCCAGGAATGAGAAGCAAAGGTGGGGACTGACCTGGAACTAGAGATAGGCCCGCCCTGTGCTACCAAGTTCTGGAGCAGAATTCCTTGGGATGTGAGGATTCTAAATTCACATCTACTCTGAAGATTATAGCATTTTTCAAAATAGGAGGTTACAACTTATTTAAAAGTTTTAGGCATGATTTATTACTTTTAAATAATTGGAAATACAGTATGTGGCCTCCATTTGTACTTTGGTCCTGACCCACAAATAATACTAGGACAGGGTCTAAATGTGTTCCTACTGCACATGTCACCTTTGGTAGGTACTCAGGAGCTGTGAGCTGGGGCTTGGCCATGCCACCAAAACCAAAAGGTGAAGAGCAGTGAGCAATATGCATGAGCCAGGCAGGTTTAGCAACTCAAGGCAGAGGCTCCAAGCAAGACAGTAGAGATTTTGGGTCTGATCTCTGTCATTTATTGGCTCTGTGAACTGGACTGAATTAAAAAAAATTCTCTCAATTTGTCTCTGCAAAAATGAGAATAATTATATTATCTCCCTCAAGGAAGTTCTGTGAATCTTAAAAGGGTTACTACCTTTAGAGTACTCAGGACAGTGTCTGGCTGGCAGAAAACATTCAGTGGTAGCTGTCATAACTAGGAGACACTGTGGGCACCAGAGAAAGCAGACTCCTACAGATTTGGTTGTCTCTTCTTCAGTAGAAAGCTTCCCCTCCTTCCCCAAGGTCATTCCAAGGTATGGAAAGGTAAAAATTCCTGGGGATAAATTTATTTCTGCATGCTTGATCTCTTGGAAGAAGGACCCTTTCTAGCAAATGCCAACAAGCCTTGCTTTCATATTCAGTATATGCTAGAAATTTCAGGAAGACATTCTGAGAATAACTTATGCTTGAGAAGGAGATTTCAGGGAGGGTTAAACATGCAAAATTTTGACCAAATCTCCAAATGAAAAATAACAGCTTTAGGGAAAACCAGAAACATTTCTCTCCCTTTTACTTTCACACTCAAAATGCATTGTGATGAATAATGCCCCAGGGCTGGTGTATGCAAACCTCCACTGTGCTCAGGGAGGTAATTGGAATCTCCTATAATGATGAGCCAAAAAAATAAATAAATAAAATAAAAAAGACCCAGACAGACAAGGCTCAAAGGCTGTGGATCAGCCCAGTTTGACTTCTAGCCCACAGCACCTACAATTATTCTGCAGTGATTTTTATTTATCTATTTAGTGCTCCCACTAGGCAGGGAGAGAAAGGAAGAGAGACTGTGGAGAGGGAGAATGTAGTCATAATTCAGCCCTCATGGGTAGGCAGCAAGCTCAAAATTGAAAAAGTTATTCAAATGGATAATGAAATGGGGTTGAGTGTCTAATGTCCTCCTTTATGGGAAATGACATAAATTGTGGGACTTTGGAAGTGGCTTACAGGTTGTTTGTGATGACATTATTTAAGAATCATTTCAGCGATGCTACAGGAAGACATTATCCTAGGGTGAGTAGTGAACATTTGCACTTGCATCAAAAAGAAAAAAGAAATGTATGCCTTTGGTCTTGAGAAGGTCATTGTCTGTCACAGGACCCATCTGGGTTTTTAATATCTTCAATGGTGAGAGAGTGGGTAAGAATTATCTGATAAGGCCATGGCCCTGGACCAAATGTCTTAAAAGAGTCAAACAATCAGTGTATGTTCCTGAGGGCTGCTTGGTAGAAGGGATTGGTTGAGGAGATGACACAGCTGCCAGTCCCAGTGGCTGAGGAAGCTGTGGGCACTATTACACCCCTCCCCTCATCTGTTGTAAACATCAGTCTGAAATAGTTTGCTCCATTTTACAAGTTGGAAGTCGACACTGGTGATAACTTCTACATATTCCATCCACAGTCCCTGACAAAATTCAATGTGAGTTCCGCAGTTA
The DNA here is from genome assembly GCA_004027875.1 of Aplodontia rufa. Classification (NCBI taxonomy): domain Eukaryota; kingdom Metazoa; phylum Chordata; class Mammalia; order Rodentia; family Aplodontiidae; genus Aplodontia; species Aplodontia rufa. The sequence continues at coordinate 74,425 of PVKS010003657.1, forward strand.
AAAGTACTGTCATATGTAACCATTCAGGGAAGGAGTTGATGCACTGCGTCACTGGAATAACTGAGTGCAAAGAAGGATGGTTAGGTAGGCATGGAGTGGAGTGGGAGTCATCACCATATTCAAGCCCATGCTCCTTTTGTCATTGGAATTGTGTTCCAGAGCTTTTGAAATCTGACACTTCATACTCCAGAGCAGCAGCATCCAATGGAAGGTTCTGTGATGATGGAAATGTTCTATAATCCGTGCTGTCCAATATGGTGGACACTAGTCACTCAAAAAGTGAACAGTGGAACTGAAGAACATAATGAACCTTATAGTAAATTTAAATTTGGAAGTTATGTGTGGCTAGAAGCCACCATATTAGGCCATGGAAGGCTATTCATCTATTCAATAATCAGGAAAATTGGTCCTGTCCCCACCAATATAGTGCTTTAAATCAGGTACTTCGGGGTCAGGTGAACTATTTTTAACAATCTCCTGTCAAATGAGTATTCATGTGAAAGTGGGGGAGCTTTGAGAAAATCTGACAAAATGGCTTACAAATCTGAGCAAGTTGAGATCTAGATGTTTCATATGCATCAGGATTACTGCATTAATGTATAAATGGAAAAAGAAAACAAAGATAGGAAAAAGAAAATGTAATCATTTAATTTTTATCTAGCTCTGTCTTCCTTGCACGGAGTTATGGAGAAATTGTGAAGTTTGGCAGCAAGAGGTTTAGTAAAAACAGTCTTTTCTTATAGAAAAATATAGTCTAGCAGGCAGGGGATGCCCACCAGGACAGCCACAGCTCCAGCTGTGAAGGAAACCAGGAGACAGGAACTTGAAGCCGAATGTCGTCTCTGAGACACAAACATATGGTAGGCACTCAGCAAACCCCAGGATTTGGAGTCCAAGTGGAACAGCTGAAAGAAAAGGGTCAAGGGTTTGTCTCTTTGAAGCAGTTAAAGGGAATTGCAGTAAGAAATCAGAAGCCTGGTATCTAAGAATTAGAAAAGATGCAGATTCTACCAGATGTTTGTTGTCAGGATGTAGAGAAGGAAGGACATGGATCTATGGACAGCACTCCTGAGAGAGCAGGCTGTGGTGGGTGAAATGCAAACGCTGAGGCTGAAAGCTGCAGCATCAAGTGTAGCACATTGGTCAGATGTGGTTTTTTGGTGTGTGTGTTTGTTTGTGTGTGTGTGTGCGTGCGCGGGTGCATTTGGTACTGGGGACTGAACCCAAGAGCACTTAACCACTGAGCTACATCCCTAGTCCTCTTTTTTTTTTTTAAATTTTAAGACAGCATCTAAGTTTCTGGGGCTGGCTTTGGACTTGTGACCCTCCTGCCTCAGCCTCCTGAGTTGCTGGGATTAGAAGTCATCACTGTGCCCAGCTGGCAGAATACTTTTGATTGTGATATAAGAATGCCCAGGTAATGTCTTTTAAACAAGGCCATTTATTATTTTATGATGTTAAGTCCCGAGGGAGGGCAGAATCAGGGTTTGATGACTTTTATTTAATTTAATTCTCACAACAGTTTCACAAGGGAAGTTCATTTCATAACCATGAAGATGTCAAGGTGTTGGGAGGTTAAATTACTTGTCCAAAGTTACACAGAGCCAGGATTGGACCCATAAAGCCTTGGGTATTATGGGTAACTAAAGACTTCCTGGTGGTGAGATTTACCTTATATAAAGGATTTTTAATGTTCCAATGTGACATCATTGGAACAAGGTCATTGAGTATAATTTCCATTTTATGAAAGTCAGAATCCGTAGCACAGAGAGATAATGTGGATAGTGTGTAAATCACACAGCCGATCAAATTGGTAATGAACTCTGTGGTTCCAAAGGCAGAGCTTCCTATCTGAACTTCAAGGTATCATTTTGTCTCCTATCCTTATAAAAATAATAGTAAACAAACACATAAACAAAATCAAACAACACACCCCACTGTGCCTGGCAGGTACTTTCTGAAGCCAATCTCATTTCTATCCTCCTACTATCTCCATAGATGCTGTTTTGTGGAAATACAGGAGAGGCATGCCATGGACACAAAGCAAAATAAGAAGGCAGAAGCCAGCATCTGCGGCTAAGGGACCTACTAACAGAAACACACCCTGAGTTATTGAAGGACAAAAGGGTATACTGGCCCAAACCAGGTAGGTGTAGCCTCAAATATTAAGCTATATGACCCTCTCTTTTTGTTTAAAGGCTCAAATGGATTTTGCTTCAAAAAGTAGCCTGTACTCTAGAGTAGAGGAGGGAGAAAGGGAGTGGGAAGGGAAAAGGGGAGGGGAAAAATGGGGACTGTGAACTGAAATCAATTTCTATGCCTATATGAGTTTATCAGGATGAACACAATTACTATGTATAGCCACAAAGCTCTAATAAAAAATGTAACCCATAAATTAGAAAAATATAATGAGCCCATAAGCTTGCCTGCATGAGGACTTTAAAAACTATGCAACTTGTCTATAACTCAGTAAAGTGTGTTCTTTTTGGTGGGAGAAAATTTCCACGATTGGAAGGTTGAAAAGAGAAAGGTTGAAAAGAGTAGCTAGATCTAAGCTTAGTTTAGCCTAGATGAAGGGCTATTATTTTTCAGAAGATAATTATCCATTTATTATCTGTTGCCAATGTCATATAATACTGAGAAATTGATCAGCATATAGCCTAAAACGTCTCAGACTTCGGAATAGAAAAAAATGCCAAATATGGATTAAATTGATAAAAATAATTCCAAACATGATTAAAGTCACTCTGTTGTATATCCTCCACAGCAGGTGGGAAATCCTTGAGAAGAATTAGGGAAAGGTTTAGGGAAAGCAGATTAATGGAGAAAGATTAAATGTGTTTCAAAAGCAGTACAAAACATATTTTAAATGACAGTCCTTCCAGGGACAATGTTAAAAGGTACATGGGCACATGCAAAATTCAAGCACTTGGTTTAAATGTAGATGACGCAATATAAACATAAATGCATCCTTGTAGCATAAGCTGAGCACATGGAAGACCCTGGGAAGTGACAAATATACTGCTGATTATGCTATTTTTCTTTTTATCTCTACATTTAATTATATAAGTGATATAGAAAATCATCATTACTGTAAGATATTTAAACAACAATCAAGCACATTAAACAAAATGTGAAGATTGTCCTGGATGCCACAACTTCCTCCTCACCCCCCCCCCTTCATCATAAACACTTTCCCCACTGAGTTAACTGGAGCGAGTGTGGCATGCAGGCTTCTGATCCTTTCCGTTCATCTCCCTACATGTAACCCCACACACACATATATATAAACATGTACATGTATATACATATATATGTGTGTATATATTTAGTCTTTTGTTTCTTACATAAATGTAGGCAATATTATATTATTTCATCATTTGATTTTCTTCACTTACTCATATATATTAGATCTATTTTCAGGTTAATGCGTATGTGACTACCTTTTTTAATGCCTGACAAAGTATCTCATGCTGTGAATATTCCATAATCTATTTAATTTCTTATTGATGATACTTGTTGTATCTGTAATAACTTGCTATATCAAAAGTCCCAAAGAAGGCTTGTTGACCATTTTCCAAGAGTTGTCAGAGAAGACATCATTTCTAGCAGATGTATTTAAAACTCATGAAGATGACTAACAAGGCAGCTTAAAATGAGCCAGTTAATGTCAATTCTGCCCCTATTGACCAAGGCTGGGTAGTCACTTGCACACGACCCTCCTCTTGACTTATTGGCTTTCTAATCCCTGGGATTTAGGGAGGGCAGACCATCAGATCTGTGCATGTCACAGAAGCAAATGCCATCTGCTCTCTATGGGATGTCATAATCCCTCTTCTTATCTCTTAGTCTATAGACCCACCCTACTACGTAACACACAAATGTCAGCTATTTCTAGATGTCAGATACTATGAGATTATTTATGATTATTTGCATTTCATGTTTCTGTGATGTACTTATATTACTTGTGTAACTAACAAAGCCATTTTTAAGGAACATGATTAAGAAAATCAGAAACAAAGGCAAATGAATAACCATGTACCTAGAATTCACACAAACTCAACCATGAAACCATTTTATCATGTATTATTTTATATTATTATAAATATAAAATAATGTATAAAATAAAATATATTACATATATTTAATACTATATAACATTTAAATTATATAATAAATATTCCCTATTTATAATCTATAAATTACCTGTGTAAAACGAAGCAAATTTCTCAACCTCTCTAAGCCTCAGTTTATATAAAATAAAAAGTGACAATGGCCTAACCTCATAGCATTAGCATAAAGCAAAATGAAATTGCATATGGAAAAAGCAACGTAGCATAAGTGGGGGGATACGATAGATATTGTTACATGGGGTGAAGCCCACTAACTTTGGGAACAGACAGACCTTGGGTTGAGTGTTTGGTTCACCTCTATTCTAAAGAGTAGCCTTAAGAAAGTTATTAACCTCTCCCAACCTCAGTTTCCTCATCCATAAAATGGGAATAAAGTTAACTTTATAGCATTTGACCTGCCATGTGGGAAGTACCCAAAAACTCTACCACCAAATGTTAATTCCCTTCTTTTTTCCTTCTTAAAGACTGTAAAGTTTCAAGTGAAGCAGATAGTATAACTTCAGAAAGAACAGGGTGGTGGCATGTTTACTAATGCTTATTTCTATGTATTTTGCAGTTAAAGTAGTATACATTGTGTTGTTTAATCCTTATTGTTTTCGTTAGTTTTGGGGAAGTTTGTTTCTTTGTTTTATTCTTTGCTGCTGTGACTAAAAGACCTGACAAGAATAATTAGAAGATGAAAAGTTTCTTTTGGTTTCAGAGTATCAGTCCATACATGACCAACTCTGTTCCTCTGGGTCTGAGATGAGGTGGAACATCATGGGAGAAGAATGTGGTGAAGGAAAGGGACAAAATCAGGAAGCAGAGATGGAGAGCTGTGCTCAACAAGGACAAAATATACATCCCAAAGGCATGTCCCCGCTGACCCACCTCCTCCAGCCACATCTTATCTGTTTTTAGATACCACTGAGTTAACCCCTATCAGGGGATTAATTCACTGATTTGGGTTAAAGCCTTTATAATCCAATCAACTTACCTCTAAACCGTCTTGCATTGTCTCACACATGAGTTTTTTGGGGGACACCACCTACCTAAACCATAACACTCCTAATATCCACTATTGTAGCCATAAGATCTCATTGACTTTCTAGGGTTTTTCCATGCTTACGAAACAATTTCTCATGAATCTCTCATGTTTCTGCACATCTTGCAAGCAGATGTACTAATAGCCTTTCTTGTGGACTGTCTTAATAAGGATGTTTCTATAGTGAACATCAACCTCTGGAACAAAAAGCAAATTTGTTTACTGTTCGGTATAGCAATGACCATCTTTTTCCAAGACAAAGGACAGATTTACACACAGCCCATTGTAAAAGATTTGTATTTCCTGAGAGTGGAGTTCCTCCACTGTGATGCAAAGAAAGCCACTGTGTGCATCACATGCAGCTGGGCTACTCTGCGAATCTTCATGGGATTTGAGAGCAAGGGAAATGAATGGAACATGAGCTCGTATTGCTTGCTTTGCCACGAGTAACCAAGCCCTTTGTTTCTAAACCAGAAGTCTTATGTCTTCTGCAAGCATCCATAAAACTAGCAGACTATTTCAGTAACTTTCAAAGTAATTTCTCAAACCTTTTACAAACCCTTGACACCCACACAGTGGCTGGAATGGCCATTGATCCACTGGAAACTGAGGAGGTCTCATGATACCTTTACCTCCTATCTTTCTAAGCATTCCAACATCAAGCCTTGTTAATTTACCATGCAAATATGGTCTTAATTTTCTAATTCTCTCTTCAGTACGACTACCATCACAGTTTAAGCAGCCTTCATCACATTCTGGATGATTGCATTAATCTCCTAATGTACCTACCTGCGGTCCCTTTGATTCTGCTCTGATTCATTGTTCCTACAGCAGCTAGTACTCTTGGCACTCTTGGTCAACTGTGAATCTGATCACGTGGTTCCCTGTGAACATGGTTTCCGCATAGCCACCAACTTTCTCTCCTGGCTTACACTGTCTCATGCTCACTCTGTCAGCTTAAACTGAGGTTGCCTGTGTGATTCTGCAGACTTTGTATAGCTCAGCATGCAGGGGTATCAATTTAACAATCTTCTGACAGTAACGATGAAGTGTCCAGAAAAAAAGAGGCATTTCTTTTAAATTGTCGAAGAGTATCATATTGATCAGTATGTTCCTCATGGCCATTAAACTTTAAATATGCTAATCCATTTTCCAAGGATGCCCTTCTTTGCCTAATTTTTTCATATTGTTTCTTTTTTATTTTTTTTTAAGTAAGAGAGAGAGAGAAACAATTTTGTTTAGTTTTTTGTGTGGACTTCACTGCTCCGAGACTTCATTGTGTACGTGGTGTTGGGGTTTGAAATCACGTACTCGTGCATGCTGCAAGCACCATAACCGCTGAGCCACTGCTCTAGCCCCTTCATATTGGTTCTTTAAGCCCTAGTTCAAGCTCCTCTTCCTCAGAAAATGTTTTCTCTGACTCCAATATTATATGATTTTTCTTCATAGTCCCCACAACAGTTGACGTTTTATCTTCACTTTAAGTCATTTATCATCTATGGTTAGTTAAATCATTTGGTTAATGTCTGAGGGCCCCTTGAACTCTATGCTGTATAGAGGGAAGGCCCATCCCTGTTTTGCTTGCTACCAGTCCTCAGTACCTTGCACACTGTTCAAAAAATATGGACTATAAATGAATGGATAGGGTAGGAAATGTTATCCCAGTTCTGGAGATGAGAAAATCGAGGCCCAGAGATGAGTAATGAGCTTCTTATGAACAAAAGGCTACCAAAAGCAGTACCCAGTTTCACCTTCAGGTTTCCAATGCAATCTCTTTCCATTGATGCTGCTCCTATGAATCGAGGACAGCCTGGAAAGACTGCATCAGGAAAACAGTTTAGGAGGGGATTCTGGAGGGTGGTTTATCCTAGGCAGGTGTTAGGTCCATATAAATACTAAGCAAAGGAAGTAAAAAGAAAGTAGGCAAGAAAAAAGACAATGGAACCAGATGGTAACTCCAAATGTAAGGCAGAGTTTGGGAAGGACATATAGTTGAGTGGCAGCTTTGGTAGGCAGGAAGATCATGAAGAATAAGGTCCAGAGGAGGTTAAGAGAATTAGGATCTGACCCTCCAAGACAGGTCTCTGGATTTCCTAGACATTTAAAATGATATCCACCCCTAGGTTTCAATGAATTTATCCTTTTGGAAAATGGATTCCTTCTAGGTCCTCTAATTCTTCCCCTCTTCTCCCCCTACTTCTGTGTTGAAATTCTATGACTATACATGGCCCATGGGTAAATATGAATAATTTTCTTCATATATAGACAGCACTTCTTTCCAATGTCAACTACATCTTCCTGCACCCATGGGACCCCTAGGAAATGAGAAAGCTGAACTGTCCCCAGAGTATGAAGAATTAGGACAGTTGCTTAGTTCTCTTTCCTACAGGGGAATGATTGGGATAATTGAGCAAAAGATAGTTGGATGGGACTTATTTTTTGAATGTGTTTTATGCATAGTCCAAAAATCATTAGAGGTCTTCTGGAGTAATGATTAGCTGATTTGTAGTTCACTGGAGGTGAGGTTGGGGTCAGCATGTGACATTGGGAGCTTTTTCCCCCATCCATAGCTGAGCTCTTAGAAGCTCCACAGTAGTTTATTTAGGGAAGTACTCCAGGACCCATGTACTTCTCTAGTGAAAATCTTTCCATCTAATATGTACTGGGATTCCTGATTTCTCACCAGTTGCCACAACTCTAGATTGTACTTTGTGGCATAAATCTTATGCTCAGCATTTTGGTTGGATGATCTACTTGACTTTTGATTTCAATTTCACTTATAGATATTGTGTCTTGAATCATCTATATTTCTATTCCCTATGGACCCAGAGATCAGTCTCACTATCCCCTCTGCCCATTGAAGGTTTCAGGAATTCCGGGGTTCTAGGCTTCTGCCTGAGAGGAGAATTTTGACATGCCTATAAATGACTCATTTTACCCTCACACCGCAATAAGAACTGTTTAGTCAAGGCATGCCATCACAAGTTAAAATGAGAGTGCTTCTTGAGTCTTTGTCAGACTGGGTGATTTTTTTTAATCAATATGTCTTCTGAGACAAATGAGAATTCAAAACTCATATCCCAGTACTTGAGATAATTATGGGAATGTGAAAGGCTGAGCCCCCAGAGCTGTAGGTATAAAGCATGTTACAGAGAGTGCCTAGCAGCAATCAAAATAAAGAGCCAAACTATTCCAATAACCAAGATCCAAGTGTGCACGGCTGAGCCTAGGATAAGAATTTAGGTGCAAAGCAATGGAACTTGAAGATACCTTATCAGAGGATGCAGAGAGTGGAGACCAACTGGAAATCTTGGAAGGAACCTTTCTATAGGGAGCCTGTAGCCTCAGTCATGGATATACAGAGCACTAAGTGAAGAGACCACTCTGATATGAACAGATATGTGGTTGAGAGATTCATATGTTGTAGTTTTTCAATTCTTATTAGAAAAGATCATAATAAGTGCCTGTTATGAATGTATCAGTTAGCTATTGCTATGTAATAAACTATTGTAATGCTTGTTTTAGTGAATTGTTTTGCTGCTGTGACCAAAAGACTTAACAAGAACAGTTAGAGATGGAAAAGTTTATTTAGGGGCTCACAGTTTCAGAGTTCTCAGTCCACAGATGGTTGGCTTCTTTGCTCTGTGCCTGAGGTAAGGCAGAACATTATGGAAAAATGGTGTAGTGGAGGAAAGCAGCTCAGGACAAGACAATCAGAGAGCAGAGAGAGCTCTCACTCACCAGAGGCAAAATATATGTGCCAAAGGCATGCCCCCAGAGATCTGCCTCCTCCAGCCACACACTGTCTGCCTATGGTTACCTCCCTTTTAATCCCTATCAAGGAATTAATGCACTGATTAGGTTAAAAGCTCTTACAACCCAATCATTTCACCTCTAAACCTTCTTGCACTGTCTCACACATGAGATTGTGGGGGACACCTAATATTTAAACCATAATAATGTACAATGGTTTAAAACAACTGTATAAATTTATAAGTAACAACTCTCACAGCTCATGCTTCTGGCGTTTGCTGGAGAATGGCTAGTGTGGGTTGGGTTTGTCTTGGTGGCTTTGTTCTTGGTTGGGCTGGGGAAGGGGAGTAGGGAAGCCTTGTTCTAGGCCAGGCCAGCTTAGTTAGAGCAGGTTCACTCCATGTGTCTCTTACTGTCTTCTGAGTCTTAAAAACTGGCCCAACATGTTCTCACAGTGATGGCAGAAGAGCAAAAACACAGCAGAAACATAATCTGTCTCTTGAGGCCCACTCTAGGAACTAGCACGATGTCACAATCTGCTTGATTCTCCTGGTTAAAACAAATCTCATAACCAAATCCAAGTCAAGAAACAGTGGAAGAGGGGCTGGAGCGGTGGCTCAGTGGTTTCGGTGCTTGTCTGGCAGGCAGGAGAACTTGGGTTCAAACCCCAGCACCACATACACAACTAAGTGTTGGAGCAAATAAGGCCATGTGAAAAACTAAATAAAGTTCTCTCTTTAAAAAAGAAAGAAAGAAAGAAACAGTGGAAGAACACTGCAAAGATACATAGTAAAGAGTTGGGGTACAGGAAAAGAAGGAATTGAAGATTCTCCCTCAATCTATGGAAAGCACTGGGCACTCATCTGAGAGCTTGTGCTCTCACATGCTTAGGAGTTGTATGTATAACTAGGAGGTATTGTTATCCTCATTCTACAGACAGTTCAAAGTGTTCATGTCCATCATTAGGCTAACACAACAATTAAGTGGCAGCCATCTCAATTCAGGTTTGAATAGTTCTAAATATGAAACATTTTGCTATGCATTCAATAAATTATCCTCTTACGTTTTTTCAGTTAAGTTTTATATAAAACATGTATATATATATGTATATATAAATGTGTGTCATATTTGAAAATCACTTTAACAATTTACTAAATAAAACTAAAAATTAAAAGCAATCCTAATTTCATTGCTGTTTTTCTTTGCCAGCAATCTCCATGGATCTGTTTAAAATTCTTTTTTCTGTCATTTATTCTTTACCTTTACTATATTTAAAAAAGTTCAACATCCAGCACTGATGATAATTTTTCCTGTCATTCGTGCATACGCATAGAGAGTTGGTATTCAACACACTGTAACATGGAGCTCATTAGTAAAGTAATTCTTTCACAGCATGAAAACATTCTATTACTTTAAACAAAAATTTACAAGAACCCTAGCATTAAGTACAGCAATTAGCTATCAGGATGTCCCTTTAAAACATTTTCAGGGGGTTCATTTAAAGTCATCTGCCACAGTCAGTCCTGTGGACTGTGTAATGACTAGAACGGTCATCGTTAGTGAAATGATGGTCCAAATCATCATGCTGAGGCTTCAAAGAGTTTATTCCTATAGACAAATTAGCTTTCTTTTGCAAAAAGTTAAACAATGTAGGTTCTCATAATTATGCCCTGATACCTGAAAAGCAGTAAGATGAGACATCCTAGCCCCTGTCTTGTCAAGTCAAGGAATAATCAAGAATCTGCTATTAAGGTGCCTGGCTAGCCCGCAAATTGTCCCAAGGTGGGACTCAGAACCTCCCGTCATTGACAGCCAGTCTCATCTCTCTTCTCTCCATTAACTCCACTAAAATTGTGTTAAAGCCTGAAACCAGGACAGATCCACTCTTGCTTTTGTACATTAACATCAAGAACAGGAATTCTTGGGCATATGATTTAAGCTCCCTGAGCCTATATTTTCTTATATTATTTAATAAAGCTACTGGTCCCCACTTCCCCTTTCCCAGAATGCTGAGAAGAGCAGGAACTCAATAACTATTAATTTTCACCCTGCTTTGATTACTATCTAACCAATGTTCTGCCTCCAAAAACTAGACTATTGATGATTTGAACAGTTTTTATTCTCTGAAACATGTCCTCCTAACAAGTCAGGAAAAATAACACATCACTCTACAGCTCTCACAAAGACTTTTTTCCCACTGTAGTCCACTAAATCAATTTGACAAATAACTGACATTCTTGGTAAAGACTTACCCACAGAAAGAGGCTCAAACCAAAGGGTAAATAATGTTCTTCATATACTTCAGTTTCCGTAAAACTGCACAAGATCAAGGCTGGAGCGGTGGCTGGGGCTGGAGCGGTGGCCCAGTGGGTATAGCGCTTGCCCGGCATGCACAAGTACACAGATTCAAACCCCAGCACCCACATACACAACTAAGTGTTAGAGCAACGAAAGCCATGTGAAAAACTCAATAAAAATTGATTATCTACTGTCTATCTCTCCCTCACTGTCCTTCTTTCTTTAAAAAAAAAATACTGCACAAGATCATAGTAGGCTTCACCGTAATGCAACTAAAATCCATGGTGAGTAATGATGCTTGGGTCAGCTTTTGCTATTGATTGTTTATATATCTTCTCAAAAAACAAAGGGGAAAGATGACATTGGCAGGGGGAAGCTTTATCTTTATTTTCCACTAATTTTCCTATAAGTTTTAGAGGAAAAGATTATGAAATGCCTTTAGATCTAGAACAGATTTGGTTTGTTTGACTCTGTCATTTCAGTTTAGACACCAGTGGTCTGGGGATCTATGGCTGAGAGGCACAAAGGCAGCAGAACACACATCTGTCTGATTCACAGCTGCATTAGGCTGTTGCAGTGAACACTGCGTAGCTTCCTTTGGGTTAAACAATCCAGGAAGGTATTGATAGTGGTCTTCAATGCATGGACACTCTATAGATAGCATTTTCACAAAGATTTTATGTAGATTATCTCATTTGATTCTTCATCTATAGAATGATAGTGATAAGAAAGAAATGAATGGATGCTTGATTCTGATAACTTATTACTTGTTGATGTGTATTATTATCACCAATATTATTAACAATTAATAATGACAATACTTTAATAAAGACTTTACTGCCTGCCAGGTCCCATACTCAGAACCTTTCTTTCATTATCTCATTTAGTTTTCCTGTGATATAGTTTGTTATCATGCTCACTCAGAGATGAAAACTCTCCAGGGTTACCCAGCCAATAAATTTGTGGAACTAATGCTTTCTAACACCAGAGACAGAGGGCTTATAAAAGAAAGCAAATAAGTTTAAAAAAAAAACCTAATATTAAACAGAGAGTAAGTCTAGGAGGTGAGAATTAGTCCTTCAAATGTCAACGCATTGTTCATTTAAATGTACCAAAGCTTGGCTTATTTTACCCTCACAAAGGACATTGAAATTTGCTTGAAGGGTGAGAGAGCAATTAATGTGGATAGGTATTACACAGTCAAAAATACTAAAGTAAACCTTTTAGGGTGATCTTTTACTCTCATGTGGGGTATCACTTAGGAATAAATATATCATGATATCTTCCACCCTATGAAAAGAGATCTTTAAGGAGACATTGAAAACAAACCACAACTCAGTCAAAACAGATGAAGTGGTGAATTTCCAACCGATTTAGATTCTAAGTCCCCTGGAAAGATACCCAGGAGTGGAATAGCAGGGTCGTATGGTGGAGTCATCCCTAATTTCTTAAGGATTCTCCATCCGATTTAGAACCTACAAAACTGCCAATTGTATATGGCTCAAATATAAAAAGCAAATGTAGTTCTGGTGTTTTGTAACACCTATAATAATTCTCCCCCACTAAAATTCCACCAAAATACGGTAAATTATTTTAGCAGAAAGAAACTGACAAGGAAGGGGACACAGGGCAGGCAACAACAATTATAAAACTTTGGGGGCTGGAGAGGTGGCTCAGTGGTAGAGTGCTTGCCTGGCATGCACAAGGACCCAGGTTCAATCCCCAGCACCACATAGACAATTGAGTGGAGGAAAAACAAAAACCAGATGAACAAAATAAAAAAAAATAACTCTCTTAAAAAAAAAAACTCTTTAGAAGCTTGAAAGAAGGAAGGTGAATAATAATTGAGTATGTGCAATGAAGCTGAATGTAAGATGGGTGAGGAAATCTAAGGACCAACCCAACCGCACTAAGTCTTCAAATGACCCAGCAGCTGTCAGCACTGGAAACTCATTTTAGCAGTGAAAAAATGGGGAATAAAAGTTAAATGAGTAGGGAAAGTCACTTCTTGAAGGAGTTCTCCTTCCCCGTTTCTCACTTCTGGCTGACTCTCCGTTCCTCATAACATGAAAAGTTTGGAAACTTGTCTTGGAGAGGATAAAACAGGTCTTTGGACATGAAGTGGGCAGGCATAGTGAAGGCAGTGAGTAGCTAATCATCTTCTCAATGCTGAGCTTGTTCATATCTATTCTGCGGTTCCACTCCTGAATTATCAGTGCCCAGAAATGCCTTCCAGGTGCAATGTGGGACGAATACTTGAAAGACATAAAAATACTCACATAAAAGTTTCCCCTAAAAGATTCACCCAGAAAATGCTATGGTACATTTAAAATTCTGCAAATGACCCACTTCCCTACAACTATGAATGAATAAGGATTGTCTAACATCTGAAAACAGGCTTCATACATAGAAGACAGGCAAAAGTGCTAATTATATATGGAAAATATAACAACAAATATACAATCAACTATCATTAGCAGCCTCGGAGGGAGGAGAAAATAAACTCCATGAAGTAGAGCAGAATGCTATGGAAAAGGAACAGAAATAACAAGGGGGTACACATGTGTATACAAACACACAAGCACACCATTTATGGAGATTCATAACATGATGGTAGGACTGAAAAATTCAACAAAAGCAGTATTTAAAAGGGTTTTTAAAGTCAGAGAATCAAAAGATGTGTTTCAAAATCCAAAAATTAGTAGTTACCAAGAGAACTGATTTAAGAGAAAATAATCAATAAAACGACTCAAGAATATTTCCTATAGTGGAAAGAAATGAGTTTCTAGCTTAAGAGTACTCACTGAGGTACAGTGGGAGAAACATACCCCCATCAACGTATGCTATTGTAGAAATTCACAGTGCTTGGTTCCAAAAAAAGACCCTACAAACTGGCAGGAAGAATGAACAGGTGCACACAAAGAGTGATTGGAATAGTTCTTTTTCATTTTGCTTTTTGCTTCTTTTTTTCTTTCAGGGCTGAGGACCGAACTCAGGGCCTTGCGCGTGCTAGGCAAGCACTCTGCCACTGAGCTAAATCCCCAACCCCTTATTTTGCCTTTAATTGACACATATTACCTGTACATATTTGTCAGGTACAACGCAACATTGTGATACATGTATACATTGTGTAATAAATAAATTAGTATATTTAGCATATTCATCACTTCATGCACATATCATTGTAGTGTAGAAAAAGAGGAAAAATACTCGCTTCTAGCTATTTTGAAATATTCAATACAATATTGTTGAACATAACCACTGTGTAATGGAATGTAATACCAGAACTTACTTCTTCTAACCGTAATTTTGTATACATTGATTAATTTCTTCCAGTCCTTCTTTTTGTCTCTCCCTCTTCTCACTACTGTCTGGCAAACTACTATCCCCTACTTCTATGAGGGAAATTTCTTCATTTTTCACATATGAGTGAGATCATGATTTCTGAACAGCATCATAATAAACTAGAGGGCTGAGAAGATTACCCAGGAGAAAACGAATGGAAATTCCTGGTTGGCATCTGGGCAGCACTTAGCTGAGAAGGTGAAGATGTAGATATTCAAGATGGATATACACCCAAGGAAAGAAATGTAAAAGATAAATTTCTTCACATTTTAAATTTTATTGAGGAGTTGTGTTGTTGTATAATCATAAATGCATATGTAGTAACAATGTGATATGTACTTGATCCTAATCCAGAATCACCACCACATCACCCCACACCCCAGTCTCTTGACACTTCTATATTTCCCCCTATAACAAATATAAATGTTTATACAAACACACATATATATGCATATATATATGATGTGCATTGTGCATTTTTCAGAATTTAATGATTTCATAAGTATTATTTGGCTTTTCAGGGGAGTAAAGAGTAAGCTACATTGTTGATTTCCCCCCTAGATACCTCCCTATCATCCCTCCCTCACCCCTCCTTCCCACCTTTTCCCTCTCCCTTCTCCCCTACATATCTGGTTATGTGTTGCTTCAACTTTAGTGAGTCTAGTACATGAGATTAACTACTTTTCACTAAAGTCTGTGGTTGACTATGTGGAAAATTATTCTTAAAAGCTTTGATGATAAAACGGAACACCAAAACCACAAATAATCCAATCAACAAATGGGCTAGGGAACTGAATAGAAATTTCTCAATGGTGGAAGTCCAAAAAGCCCATAAATATATGAGAAAATCCTCTGCACCATTACCAATCAGAGAAATGCAAATCAAAACTTCACTGAGATTCCACCTCATTCCTGTCAGAGTGGCAAAAATGAAGAATATGAACAATAACAGATGCTGGAGGGGTTGTGGGAAGAGAGGAACACTCCCACTCTGATGGTGGGACTGCAAGCTGGTACAGCCACTCATGTACAAGTTTTTTTGTGAAGACTCCTCAAAAAACTAGGGCTGGAACCACATTATGACCCAGTGATCCCACTCCTGGTTATTTTCTTGAAAGAGCTAGAATCAGCATATTACAGAGATGCAGCTTCATCAATGTTTATAGCAGCTCCATTTACTATAGCTAAACTATGGAACCAACACAGATGTCCCTCAATGGACGAGTGGATTCAAAAACTGTAGTACATATATACAATGGAATTCTACTGTACTATCAAAGAGAACGATATCATGGCATTTGCAGCCAAATGGATGGAGATGGAAAAAATTATGCTAAGTGAAATATCCCAAACTCAGAGACTCAAGGGCCGAATGTATTCTCTCATATGTGGAAGCTAGAATACAATTGGAAACAGACTGAAAGTTGGCTGAGCTAATAATAACCTCAACATGGGTGAATTTTTACATGAGCAGGGGGAACCTTGCCTATGACACTGGGGGATGAAGGGAGGGGGGCTGGAGGGGGAGGGAATAGGAGGGATATCAAAGTAGCTGGAGGGAGAGAGTAGGGAGGTTATCAACCCAGTAGGGAACCTTTGACTTCCATGAGAAGCCCAACTAACACTGAGGTAAAGTAGGGGAAACATGGGATCTGTGGAGTGGGGGGAATCAAAGTGGGGAGATCATGAACTGGCACCAGCCTTGGCTTGCTCTGTCAATATTCATATGTTTGTGAATGTGTGGCAATGATTCCCTCCTATATGTAAGACTATGTTGAATGGATGAAAAAAAAATGTAGAGAAGACAGGAGAAGGGAAAATGTTGGAACTGAGATAAAGCAAGGTATATCCCAAGCATTTATAAGTATGTCAAAATGTTCTTCATAGGTATAAGAATTATGACACTGTACTTGGACTTTTTAGGACAATATAGGACCCAGAAGAGAGGCAAGGGATTGGGGGTCAAGAGGAAAGAGGTGGAGGTGTGTGTGGGGATATTGAGCAATTGTATTGCTGTATTATGTGCATCTAGAAATATGTGACAACAAATCCCATCATTATGCACATCTATAATGCACTAATAAAAATAAATTTAAAAAAACTTTGATGGGAAAAATCAGTAATATATGCAGACTAATAATACTGAAAAAAATGGAAACAAATTCCACAACACATTTTACCTCTAAAAAGACAAAAGGCAAGGAAGAAAACAAACACAGTACACAGTAGTACTAAGTTGGAAATAATATTTTCATAGGAATACCATAGTAATAACTACATATTGATTTACCCAAATATAATTGAGCCAGACACTGAAGTTGAGAGCAGGGTGTGAAAACCTCATCTGTCATAACAGAAAGTCAAAAGACAATACTTAAAATTCATTAATCCAAAGAGAGCAATATATGCATGTTATTTAGAAATGTGTGTGCTTAAATGTCAGAAGAAAACACTAAAAGAAAAAACCATTGCCTCAAGAGGGAGATTGGAACAAGTGTGGAACGGTGGGGTAGGATATTACTTAGAAATTGCTATGAGCCTTTTAGAACTCTAGGACTTTTAAGCCATGTGAATGTATTACTTTGATAAAATAAATACTAATTTTAAAAATCCAAGTTCAGCAAGCATGATGCTATAGCTCCTTTGAAAATAAATTTTCCCCAGTTTTGACAGAGGCCTTCTTAATATTAACCAACACTTCTAGAGTGCTTAAAATGTGCAGAGCAAATCAGGGCATTAAGCACTGTTTCTAAAGTCAAAAGAATGCATCATTTAAATGAATTCATCTTAGCAAGTGTGAAGTTTTGACCTTCCAAGATTAATTGAAAAAGAAGGGTCAACACTTCATCAAATGTTAACCAGAGCTGTAAGCTCAAGAAGCACTTAGGCCAGAGAACATAGCTTATGAGACAGCAAATTTTGGTAAAACAGCAATTACTACTAAACAACCTCAAGAAAACCATGTTAAAGTATTCCTTATTTCTCTGTGCTGAGCTCTACATCTTCATTACTTTCTAAAGTGATCTTTGTGTCGGTGGAGCTTTGTTGACAAATCATTTCATGCCCTCTGGGTGGATCTTGGAACATTCTCTTTGTGCTTCCAGGGAGAATAATAACCTTGGCAGGAAGCTGCACCCGAAGAAGCGAAGAAGCAGCGTCACTTCTCTCAGCTCCAGGTGGATGTCCCTCCCAAGGCCCCTTCTCTGGGCCAATTTTGGATGGGTGAAGTGTGACATAATTCTTAAATTTTGCATCTGATCACTTAGAGAAGCTCCTGTCCTTTCAGCTTTGATTTTGACAGGTCATGTTATGCTGGAGTATCAGTAAGGAACACTACTGAGAATCACTCTTGGCATAAATACTCCAGGCAACCTCTCTCTCCCTTCACCTTGACCCCTTTTCTTCATTGTTGGACCTGATGGTCTGGGATTTCTTTAGCTCTCTTTCTGTAAACTCTTCTCATTCTTTTGCTCTGATCTCTCATTCTCTTTCAAATAATATCAAACGTTGGGGCAGTGGTACTGGATTTTGGTTGGGTGTGCTTGCATGCCTACGATTAATTTTAAACGCTAATGAAGGGGCCTCCATTGATGGCTTTGCTTCTCTTACCACACCTTCAAGTTCAGTATTGCCCTTTGCTATTTCTGCAAGCTTCCAATTGTGGTTTTTCTTTTTCTAATTTTTTGCTAAAGATCTAATATTTCATGATATTGTGAGTTTATGGAGATTGTTCTGTTGTTGATATCCTCTCTCTGTTCCTGGCAGCTCTCTTTTCCTTTCTGAAATATTATGAATTTGTTTCAAATACTCCCTCCTGTTTTCCCCAGATTTACACACTGGTTTTGAAAGTTTGGTTCTGCCTTCTGATTGGTTCATTTCCTTACTTTAGGTGCTTTAATGTGGGTGGTTTTGTTTTTGTCTTTTTTTCTTTTGTAGTAGATGTACAAGTGTGGGACTCAAGAGATGCAGAAGAGGGGGAAAGACCCAAGGTCTGGGAAGTCAATGGTGAGATGGAAAGGCAGAGAGTCCTGGAAGTCCCACATGCTTCCAACCCAGAACATGACTCCTAGCAGAGACCACAGTGGTGCTCATTTCAACCTGCTCTCTAGCAAAGGCCTCCAAGTCCTTCTCCTGGAAAACGTTCCCCTCTTAGAAATCTGTACTTAGCAAACTAAAATAAATGGGAAAAGAATATTTGATTTTTCAGAAATCCTGTTTTTAGTCATGGTGACTAGAATATATACATTTAATAAAATAAAGCCAACTCTTTCTTAAACAGTTTATAAATTCCAAGAAGATTTACATATGCTGCTGATGGCATTTATTCATGTCTTCATTAAACATTTATTAAGCATGCACTAAGGCCTAGGTACTCTACCTTGGCCTATCCTTTTGGATTATAATTCAGCAACACACATTTAGAGTGATTACTATTTTTATATATTTTGTACCAGTAATCTGACTCTTGGGAATTTGTCCTAAGGTAATAATTCTGATGGAAGGAAATAAGTAATATGTAAAACACATTTATAGCAGTATTATTTATAATGGTAAAAAATTCAAATTTCCAGTGATAGAGGAATTAAGATAACTGTGGCAGATTCACTCCATGAGTATCAGATACTTACCAACAATGACAAATACAAAGTGCAGAAAATACAAATGAATATATAAAATGTTAAAATCAAAACAGATGAAAATTCTGTAAAAGTATGATTGCAATGTATAAGAAATACACATAAGAAAAGTCATAAAGAATAATGAAAATGCACAGTAATCTGAATGGGTAGTTAGATTATGTCCTTATTTTCCTTCTTTAAATAT
Organism: Aplodontia rufa; assembly: GCA_004027875.1. Taxonomy (NCBI): domain Eukaryota; kingdom Metazoa; phylum Chordata; class Mammalia; order Rodentia; family Aplodontiidae; genus Aplodontia; species Aplodontia rufa. The sequence continues at coordinate 93,802 of PVKS010003657.1, forward strand.
TGTAAAGGTGTCTTAATGGTAAATAAAAATAGTGAAAAATTTTTAAAAACTCTAAAAATAGCTCTTTTTGAACACTAATGTAATACACACCAAAGGCAGGACTCCCAGGGTCCTTAATAATAATGGTCTGGTTATATAGGGGGAATTATGACCTAAGTCATCTAGGGAAAATGTATTCTCAGAAACCAGTAGTGGCTGCCTATATCATTCAAGATTCAGGGGAATGAGCTCCCTAGACTAAACAGTTCCTTTCCAAGCCAAAACTTCACTGGTTTCTGTAATTTTTCACTACTCTGTGGAGCTTTCATACACATCTGAGGCTTTCAAAACCTTCACCTTCTTGCAGATCTCTTGAGGTAATGGATGATTCAGATCAAACTGAATTAAAAACTTGTTCTGACTGAGTTTCTGGGTGATACTGAACAAGTAACCTGCTATTTCTGGGTCTTGGTCTCTTCTGAAGAATAGGAATGATTATAGCAACTCCCTCACAGGGCTATAATGACAACGTATTCAAAGATTCTGAAAGCAAGCCTGCTCCTTCCCAGGGGGACCTAATAAATATGAATTTCCTGTTTTGGGGTTGAAAGGCAAGTGAGGCTCTGTAAGCCGTGCAGTGTGAGAAGGTTGGTATGGAGTCTGTCCCTAGCTGCCTCTCACTCAGCTGGCGCCACGCACTGCCCGTTGCTGAGTGTGGCCTCAGGTGGTAGAGTGGGCTGTGTCCTGATAGCAAGTTCTTGGCAAGAATGGCTGACTGCTTATTTTATCTTCACAAAGGCAATATGTGCTTACTAAATAAGACTTGGAAAGGAGTGAAAAATGGAAAACAATCCCCCAAAGTCTCCCCACTTGAAGAAATGGATGTTAACATTTTGGCATATTTCCTTCCAGGCTTTCCCTATGCGTAGGTTTTGGCAGGTTTTTATATACAATTGTAATTATGCTGCACATAAAATTTTGCATCATGAATTTTTCATTTAAATGTAGCAGATAAACTGTTTCTGTGCCACTTCGTAGTTTCCAGGACCATCATTTTTAATGGCTGTAGAACACTCTTGTTTGGATAATGTACAGGCGGCACCCAAGTATGCATCCTTTCCTGCCTTGGTCCAGGAAGACTCTTGTACAACTTTTTCATCAGTAGGAAGGTATCCAAGTTTCCCAGATCATAAAACCAAAGGCACTTGGGAGCCTACAAATCAGCCTGGAAACTGCGAAGGAAAAAGAAGAGGGAAAAGCGGGGCGGGGGGGAAGTAGGCAAGCAGAGAGGAAGAACATATAAGGAAAAGGAAGAAAAAAAATGGAAAAAGAAGATGAAATAGTGGAAAATGTAAAGAAGAGGAAGAAAAGGAAAGAAAATGAGGAGGAAGAGCAAGGTTGGAGGTGAAGAGTCAGGTATCTTGTGTCTTCTGATAAGACATGGTCTACTTTGCCACATGGTAGATGTGACAGTGATTACCAGGTTCCTGTCCTGTTGGCCACCTCCATCACATCACCAGCCTCTGACATTTTGTTCTCAGTCCTTCCTATTAATGTTATAGCCATTGTACTTTTTGGCACTTACTAATTCTTTACTTTAAGTCATATGTTTATTTTACATCCTTCTTCTAAAGACTCATTATTAGTCAACTGAGTAGCTGAAAACCTTCAATTGATTCCCTGAGTTTCAAAGGACAGTGTCCTATACAAGATACCCCTTGAATTCCTCCTCTGGGGATTTTGTTTTGCTCCTCTTTGATTCTCAGTGTCCTAGGCTGGGATCAGCTCTCTTTCCAGTATTTTTGCTCCTTGAAATTAATAGAATTTCAAGATGTGTGATCCATTAGCCACGTGCTGGCACTTGCATAGTCCCTGGTGAGGTTCTGAGCCCATGTGTTTTCTCCTGTTTGGGGGAAAGAATGGTTTCTGGAAGGCTCTGAAAGCCTCTTGTGTTGCTGCCAGATGATCAGTGTTGCTGAAAGGAGGGACCTGAGCCTGGCTCTCCTCCAGTCTGTCCTGAGGACCATCTGTATTTTGTGAGCCTGAGAACTGCCATTACCCACAGGATGACTGTGAACATCAGAGGGACTGGCAGGGCCTTCCAGGAAGGCTGGAGAAGGATGTGAATAGCTTGCCTGAATGCCGGCTCCTTCCACTATCCCAGGAAGCCAAAAGCTATACCCTACAGCCTTGGCAGGAAGATCCTCCCAGTTGGTAGGTTTATGAAGATCTCTTCATACAGGGACCCAAGCCAGGGCAGGCAGGATCGCCCTTCACTCCCTGCCCCGTCATCTGTTACCATGGGACAGGACAGGTACAGGGCTGCTTCTTCTCTGCCAGGGAGGATGCATGGTCAGAGAACCTAGGGTTGAAATCTGACTCTCCTACTTAGGTGCTCTGTGATTTGAGTTAGTAAAATGGACTTTACACTCAGCAACCTCATTTGTAACATGGGGACAGGAATCCATGTCCCAACTACCTTGCAGGGTTGGTAGAATTGTAGAGGAGATAACAGAGGTTGAAGAACATGATAAAGAAAAAATCTCTGTCAAGGAGGAAAGGCAGAGTAGTAGAAAGAGCATTGCTTTGGAATCAGGAGTCCTAGGTTCAAGTAATACCTCTGCTCTGGTAACTTGAATTCACTCGGTTTTCTTATTCTGTAAATGGGGCTAACAAAGCCCATCCACATAGACATTTTGCAAACATTTGGTGAGGTGATAGGAGTAAAACCTGGAAGTACTTTGAGACATTATGGTACTAGAGTATCCCCGTTAGGGGCACTATGGTCCAAGGTTATACTCACAATGGTGCTACAGACTGGATATTTGTGTCCTTTCCAAATTCACACCCCTCAATGTGAAAGGACTTGGAGGCGGGGCCTCTGAGAAGAATTAGGGTTGGATGAGGTGATAAGGTGGGGTTCTCTTGCTGGAATTAGTTCCCCCATGAGAAGAGATACAGGTGTGCTTGCTCTCTCTTACTTCCGTGTGAGGATACAGGGAGGGAGGCAACCATCTACAAACCAGAAAGAGAGCCCTCGCCAGGACTGACCATGGTACCACCCTGATCGTAGCTTGCTAGCCTCCAGAACTGTGAGGAAAAGACATATCTGTTCCTTAAACCACATTCTATAGTAGTTTGTTATGATAGCCTCAGCAGACAAAGAAACTTGGGGGTCAGCCCAGGTAAGATCCCTTTTCTTGACACTCCCCGTAGTTGTTAATAACCCAGGCCAGGTTAGGCAGGCGAGGTCCTTATTTCCATGCAAAATTTAAGGTGGTGCCCCAAATTCAGTGATCAAGATGAATATTCTAATGCAATGTTAAAAAAATCAAAAGCAAAAAATTCAAAATGAATAAAATACCAAAATTTGAAAGATAAAATCAGTCATAGAACTTGGGAGACTGAGGCAAAAGAAAAAAAATTTAGTTATAGTGACCCTATCTAAAAGGTATTGATATTTTATTCATTATGGACTTTTACATTATTTTTTTATTTTTAAAATATTGTATCACAAAGTCTTAATTACTTAGTTTGAAGCTATATGAAGCTTTTGCCCCCAAGACAAGTGCCTCATTTGCCTAACCCCAGCCCTGGCCCTGCTGTCACCTGGGGTACTTCATTTCATGCTGTCTACTGGCCCAAGTCCCTGTGGCTGCCTTCTCATTCATAATTGAAATTTATCATCTACTGTCTCTTTTTCTAGACCCTGCTCTGTTAATCTGTACCGAATGTTAATTAATTTTTTTTCCTTCTCAGAAATTGATGATTGGGAGGGGAAAAGACCCCTAAAAACGTAATGTCTGAAGCCAAAAGAGTGAATCTCTCTTGGTGGACAGCTAATTTTTCACTCAATAAATGCATATCAAATATCTCATCGTTGTGGGTCTGGTGTGGTACTCAGAACACATGTATGAAACGACCCTGTCCTTGGTGGAAAGAGCTCACAGCCTGGTGAAGAAGCCAGCTAATTACATTACAATGAGAAGAGTGCTCCAAGGCATCTTGGGGTGGGGGACAGGAAAGGAGCTCTCAGGTCTTTCCTTTGGAATCAGGGAACAGGGAAGTCTTTGCAGTTGAAGAGATGCTTGAACTCTCAAAAAAGTTAACTGTTTTATTCTGAGTCTACCTCATATAAGACCATTGCAGAAAAAAATGAAAATATGAAGAAAATAAAAAGAGTTACTCTCACATGCAAGGAATGACTATTGTTAGCATATTGGTAAACCTGTTTCCCATTTACACTATTTTTATATCTGGAATGGGCACAAATGTACACTCACAATAAAAGATGTGCTCAAAATATATAACTTAAAACTTCCAATGATGATCTTCACCTTGTGCTGGAACCCCCCAATTTCAAGACATGGAGTTAAAGAGGAAAAAAAATGAGAAAAAGAACAGAAAAAAATTAGCATTTCCACTAAAGTAACACTGTGTCTTAAAATAGTTACCCTTTATACTAAGAATTCAATCAATTCAAAGTTCAAACTCCCTATCAGTACTTTTCTCACCTTACAAGTAGACTCCCCTACCTATGCCTTCTATGGCACCAGGGTGCAGGAATTACTGCTGTCTGTCATCAGAGGGGCAGGGTCTGCTCTGACCTCCCAAGGGGCTGCCTGTGCTCTTTGGTCACTGGGGAACCTGTGCTGGTGTCCACTGAGATGCAACTGAGTCTTGCTGGTCTGGATGAGCTGATGGCATCCCACTGGAGATCCCCAATTATGCCTTTGCTCAGATGCCGTTCCCTGTTCTTCATGCTGGCTCGCTGGTCCATCTGCTCGGTCATGTTCCTCAGTCTGAGTATGAAGAAACTTCTCTGTTACCACTTAGTTTTATAGTGAAGGATGAGTTTAGGAAGATGGACAAAGGCTAGATCGTACAGGCCTTATATGGATGGGAAAGAATTTGGATTTTTCTCTAAATGTGATGGGAGGTTGTTATGGTTTAGATGTTAGGTCTCCCCCAGAAGCTCACATGTGAGACAATGCAAGAAAGTTTACAAGTGAAATGATTGCGTTATCAGAGCCTTAATCTGATCAGCACATTAATCGTTTGATAGAGAATAGCTGAATGGTGACTGTAGGGCGTAGGGTGTGGCCTGAGGTGGGTCAGTAGGGGCATGCCCTTGGGGTTTATCTTTTGTCTGTGGTGAGGGCAGCTGTCTCTCTCTCTCTGGTGCCAGGTTCCCAGCTGCCTTCCTCCACCGCACCCTTCTGCCATGATGTTCTGTCTCACCTAGGGCCCAGAGTAATGGAGTAGGCCATTGGTGGAGTTAGAGCTCTGAAACCGTGCACCCCCAAATAAACTTTTCCTCATCTAATTGTTCTTTGTCAGGTCTTTTGGTCACAGCACTGAAAAAGCTGCTTAAAAAAAAGAACATTCAAAGTTTTAAGTAGATAATTGATATGCAGTTCTCATAATCAACAGATCATATTTATTGCTCTGTAAGAATGGACTAGGAAGGACAGGAGTAGGAACAGGTGACAAGGTAGAAAGCTATTGCATAGGCCAGGCTAATTATGATGATGACCTAAACTTGGATAGTAGCCCCAGAGATTAAGGTCAATGTCAAAGTTTTAACCTGCAGGAGTTGCTGATAGACTGGATGTGGGAGCAGCCAAAGGGAGGTTTAGGAGAACAAGACTCAGGGTGATGGTTGTACCATTTCTGAGATGGAGGACTCTGGGACAGGTTTTGGATAGGGCTTGGGTCAGCAGTTGTTTCAGATGTGTTCCATTTCAGATGTTCTTGAGATCTCTGAGGGGAAATGCCAAACTAGTCATTGGGTATGAGTTCAGAGAAGAGGTGTAAGCCTCATTAGCTCGTAGCAGGCATTTAAACCCATGGCAATGAATGCAATAACACAGGGACAGTTACAGGGGGAAAAGGAAGAAGTTCTGATAGAGAGTCCTTGGAGTCCCCACAGCCAGCTTGAGTCAAGCAATCAGGAGAGTCAGGGGCCTTGGGAAAGCAGCGTGCCATAAGCCAAGAGGAATACAGGTTCAAGGAGGAGGAAATGCACCGTGGGCTGCGGCTGTGAGGGTAACCAAGGTGAGGCCGTTCTGGGAAGTGTGCCCACTTGTCTCGGCAGGCAGGACTCCTCTCCTCTAGTCCCCTCACCCCTCCCAGGCCTGGATTCCTCTCGATACATGATCTTGTTGAATTATAGCTTTGTTAATATATCTGCCTCCCTCTCTAGTCTGAGAATGATCCTAGTTCATCCTTGCATTTCCTTCAGAGACAGTCTGGTAACTGGCCAGGTCTAAGTTCCCAGTAAATGGTAAGAGCATTAAAAAGATTCATCACTGGCTTAAGTGAGGAGATAGTGTGTGTAATTGGAAGAGATTGCCCATGAAGATTATGAGGGGCCATGCCTCATTTGGGCAGGAAGTGAGCAGGCAGGCACCACATAAGAGAGGCATAGATACTGCTTTGGCTCCCACCAGAGCAGCTCTTACGGAGAAGAAGGTTCTGCCTGAGAATGGGCTCTACCAACTGTTGGCATCTGTGAGAGATTTGGAACGTGGAAAGGAGGCAGATTAGCTGATTTCTGCTGGCAAATAAGGCCCCAGGGCTATGCAGTTCTTCCTCCGCATTACAACAGTGTGCACCCTACAACCAGGGGTCTTCACATTGCAGGAATGGGCCAGTGACTTCCTGTAGCTGGACTCTGACCACACAATGTTCCTCAGCTCCAGTGGAATCCTATGGATTGGGTTAGAAAAGGTGGCTCCCTGGTGGGTCAATTCTGCACTGTTTACTCCTCCAGCAATCCTGGGACAAGTAAGCCAATTGCCCGTATTAAATGCCATTCTTTCTGAAGGCCATAAGATGTTTGTTTCCTTTACTGTTTTAACCCTAACTCATAATACCAGTTCCTATAGTTTCCTAGCCTTCAGCCAGCAAGGGGAAGGAAAGAAACACTTAACACAGGGAAAAATTCTCCCTGCCTCCATCCTTTTGGGGTACATAACCTAGGAATGCTTTCACCAAAAGTTGATTTCCTCGCATGGAATCCATGAAGGGTAATGTATGCTGATGTAAGGGTCAAACAGGAACTCCAAGATGAAGGTGAATCAGAAGCAAACAATTCTATGTGGGACATTGTGTGCAGGCCTCCAAATTAAATGGAAACGGTGGGGATTAATGAAAGGTTCAGAGCAGGAATTGTGAAATGGCTCCTGGCAGCAGCCTCAGTATGTTCTGCTCTCTGTCATGATGCCATTGTGTCTGGGATTTGTAAATTTTGCTTGTACTAGATTTATTATTTTTTTTAACTACAGAATTTTTTAAAAGATAAGACAAACCAAGGCCTAAAAGGTCTTTGTAGAAGTGGTAGCAGCAGGAAAGGAAAGGATTCATAATGGCACATTGCAGGTGCTAAAACTTGTCTAATGAATGCAGGGATGGTAATAAAGGACTTCCTGTGACCTGGCTGTGCTCTTCTGTCACATCTTTTGCTATTGCTATTTGCATCCCCTCTCTGCCATCCAGCCCATCCTCCTCACT
>PVKS010003658.1:0-101288 GCA_004027875.1 Aplodontia rufa
TAATAATAATTTCAAATTGTATGATTTTTAACACAACAGGGGGATGACTGTCTAGGATAGCTGGAGGCATAGGGTGGGGGACAGGGCATGGGGAGGGCATAGGAAGAATATCTAGGAGACTGGAGGGTTGGAATAAGGGGGAATCATCCCAGAAGGAGATCTCTGACCTCCAGGAGATATCCATTTAACTCAGGGGTTCTTCTGGGGGAAACCGCAACATGAGGAACCCAAGCTGGGCATCCATGACATGGCTTTAGCCCTGGATAGCTAAGTATATATACATTTGTTCTTGAATGTTTGATAATGTTTCCCCCTCAATTGTAACTCCATATTCATCTAAAAAAAAAAAAAAACTTTGGTACATATATACAATGGAATACTACTCAGCCATTAGAGAAGACGATATGGTGGGATGATCCCACCATATGATCCTGCTATTCCTCTCTTGGGTATTTTTCCAGGGGATTTAGAATCAACACATTATAGTGACACAGCAAAACTGATATTCATAGCAGCTCAATTTATAATAGCTAAATTATGGAAACAACCCAGATGTCCCTCACTGGATGAATGGATCAAAAAACTGTGGTACATATATACCATGGAATTCTACTCAGCAATTAGAAACAATGATATTGCAGTCTTTGAAGGTAAATGGATGGCTATGGAAGAAATCATGCTGAGTGAAGTCAGCACAACCCAGAGAACCAAGGGTCGAATTTCTTCACTCATCTGTGGAGGCTGGAGCTAGACCCTGGCCAATGTGAAAGGTGGTCAACTCTAATGTATTAAACCTTGAAAAGGTGTAGTGACACACAAACTAAAGCATTTGTAGAGATGTATTGGGAAGGGGGGGATAAGGGTGGGTAATTGAGGGGGCTCTTGGGGGTGTATCTAATTTTCAGAATTTATATATATATATTATATTGTTTCATTAGAAGCATGATTCATTTTCTAGTTCAGTTCAGCTATAAATGAGTAACAAATTGTACAAAGCATCCTGTTGTTATCAGATGTGTGTATACATATATATAATATATATTTAATTTGCTGAGCAATACTTCACTTTATTTTATTTTTTAATTGAAAGAATTTTTTAAAGAGAGAAAGAAAATTTACTTTATTTATTCATCTGTTTTATTGTTTTTTTGACATTTAGTGGTATATGTGGTGGTTTGAACCTGGGTTCTTGTGCATGCCCAGCAAGTGTTCTACCATTGAGCACCCTTGCAGCCTGTATCAGATATATATTTAAAACAAATACTTTTATTGACAGATGGGTTTTTCCTTCATTGAGAGCTAATGCCAGTGTAATCCTAACATAGTATTTGAGGAAGAAAATTTAGTTATTGTAAACTGCTGATAAGTACCATATTTCCAAATTTACCCAATAGACTTAAATATTATGGTTTCTATTGTAAATAATAAGGAAATTTTTCTTCAAGGCATATTTGATCATCTAAACCACAGATTTTGGCATTTGTTATTTTGAGAGTTAAAATTTGGCAAATTGTTTTTGTGTGATAAATGTGGAATACTTAAATCTTTCACATTATTAAAGCCTGAGACTTTATATACACAGAGCCCTCAATTTATAATTGTTCAAAGTATGAGTTTTCAACTGTATGATGGTGTAAAAGTGACATTCACTCTATAGAAACTGACCTTCATATCTGAATTTTTCAGCAAGCTATATTTCGTGGTCAGCCACATAATCACAAGGATAAAAAACTGATACTTTACAGTGTGCTGTATTGCTAAGCTATGGTGTTCTGGAGATTAGGTCTATTAATATATTTTCACAATATTTTTTAGTTTATGATGGGCTTATCAGGATATAACTGCATCCCAAATCAAGGAATATGTGAATTTTAAACCATTTTTAAATGTATCAGTTAAGATCTTTTTAATTAAGTCTGATGAGTTTATAAGGGTAATTTTCTTTCTTTTCAGCCCTGATAAGTTGATTAAATTCAAGATTAATGTAGCTTTGATTTTTTTTAGGTTTTTAAAAGTCACTCAGGGAACAAAATCAAAGAATTGGAAAGTAATATGAAGAGTTTCACAAAATTGTCTTTTAATTTGTCTTCTTTGAATTTATGTTCAGAAACAACACTTCATTATGTTCCTTCATTATTATTCCTGTAGAGAATTCCTGATATTTATATAACATTCTCTGTCGTGACTGTCCTCTGAATGTCTTGAATGTATGCAGTTTCAATAGTTTTGTTTTAAAATAAATCAATGTAGAGAAAATAAACTACAGAAATGATCTTTCCTTCCTTAAGTTTCATATTAAATCAAAGATGATTTATTTTTTAACCTGAGCAACCAGCTAGTGTAGAAGAAAAGATACATAAATTTGGCATTAGATAAAACAATATCTAATTCTGCTCTGTACTTTTGAAAAGCATACGAAAATTAAAGTGTTATTGAGATTGAGCCCTCTCTTATCTCAGCAGGGTCAGGAAACAGAAATAATTATTTTTCCCATAACCCCAGAATGGAATTTAGCTGGATTTTGCCCACCCCTGCTCACGGACTTGTGTAGCAGATACATTATAGCAGAATGCATGAGCAGTGAGCTACCTATGTGGATTGTTGAAAAGGAGAAAAAATAAGTTGGTTGTCTTGTCATAAATATATTCTAATTGCTACAATCATAATACCGTTTATATCAGGCAATTTGAAATAAATGCCTGGGCAATTGAGGAATAATTTTTTTCTATTACCTAATTATTCATGTAATTATGAAAAAGTGGGGCTATTATACTGACCTCAGCATTTAAACCTAACCTTTCATTTTTGTACTTGCAAAGAATTAACCTGAGAAATTATTTTTAATATTAATTTTGTGCATGTTTTTTCTACCTCTTATCTTTTTAAATATATGAAATAAATCTCCTTTTCCTAAGAATTATCTGCTTCAAACACCTTGATACGAAAATTGTGAAATGGTTGTGATAGTTTTTCAGTGGTGATTTATCAATGTCTCAGTTTGAGAAACTTAAATATAAACTCGAAGATTCAAAGTCTCTGGTTTTGGATTGCATGTGCTATCTAGTCACCACAAGATAATGCCAATACTTAATGAATGTGCTGATTTTTTTCAAAGAAAATGTATATGAATAATTTTTAAGCTTTTTTCCCCACCAAAATTATTCCTCTTGTATACGTCTTGATTGAAAGTATATACATCCTGGACCTATTTTCACTCGTCAAGCCTTCATTATATGATATGTATGAAATTCTTGATAATTTTGAAAACATTCAAAATGAAACTGTTATTTATCAACACTGATTATTTGTCTCACAATAATACAGTAAAATCTACTCTACTGGAGAATCATTGACACATCTAAAGAAGGAAGAAGATTAAGGAATTAGTTCTGGAAAGTTTCCTTTATCACTGATAGGTTGGCACCAACTTCAGCAGAAGCAGACCCGGGCCCAGAAAAATGGTCTTGAGTTATTAAGTTACATAAAGTGACAAACTTTCTTCCTTTTTGTTCTCATAAATAACCAAGAATACAACAAAGTGACAGGTTTTATTAAATTCTTTGGTTAACACATACTAATGAAGTTACTGAAGTGTTCCTGAGGTTTCTAGTGCATATCTGTATTTATGCAGTACATGTAAGGCTCAGATGTGTCTGGAATGAAAGATGATCAGAGTTACTGTAAACCAATGGTGAACGCATTGGAGATATTTCTAAAGTCTCCCAAGGGTATGGCAGAAGCTAGAAATCTAGACCTAGACAGGTAGTGGCAACATGCAACTGAAATTTGATTTTTATTCTTCATGTGACTTTGAATGCAAAGTATGGTAGAATTTGAGAAAATATTAGTTATGTACTGATTTTAAATAGGATATTTCTTGATTACACTGAAAAAATCCATATTGCCACAAAAGGGAGAGATTATAAGCTTCAGGAGGGCATGAATATAAATCATAAAATAAATTCTGAGGCTAGGACTATGGGAGGCAACTATTTTCCACTCTTTTTTATGCCCTTGTCTGATTTTCTTTCTTCAACACTGGATGAACCTAAAATTTAAATAATCAACCTTTTGAACTTCCTAGTGATGTTTTTATAACCTATGGAGTAAAAACTTAAATCATATACATTAAGTCATATATTTAACATTAATTAAATATCTAAATGCCTAGTTAAAAAAATAGTTAAACTAAATTCAAGCTTTTATTTCATCAGGATTATGATTACAACTTTGTTTTACACATATAGACATGGACCCATGTAATGGAGCAAAAGAAAAAGCAATGCTTTTTGAGTATTTCTATTTCTGATATAATCCACGATTCCCTCCATTTCACTTAATCAGCTAAGTCAGTCAGGACTCATCCTCATTTCCAGGCTCGTTGGGTCTTCAGTTAATGCAAATTAAGGAAAATTTCTGTTTTGAAATTTTGAAGTTGAATTAAGGAAACTTAGATGCTGATGCTGATTTGGCCACGTTGGTTCTCCAAGTACAATGGGAGTTAACATGTATCTCTATGAAACATGCTGTGGAAAGCACACATTCTTCATCTCTCCCAATGACTTGATGGGCACATCCCTACAATAGATGGGTGAGTTGATCGCAGCTTGGAGTTAATGTATTGGTTCTAGAAAGCTTTAAAAAACATTACAGCATCTGAGACACAAACCAAATCAGTTAGAATCTCTAAAGGTAGGACCTAGGAATCAATCATTTGGAATCTCCCCTGGAGATACTACTGTGCTATGAGAGACCCACTCAGCTAGGGAAAGCTGCTGGTTCAAGCCATCCTCAAAGGCCACACTTTATTTCTTGGCTTATACATCATTCCACAGTTGACCAACTGTACTTCTGATCTGAGTACTTTTTAAAGTTAGATATATTAGGACATCTTCATGTGGAAGTAATTCAGAATTCTTGAGGCGACTGTATATCTTTGTTCTGATTTACTATGAATTGATTTATAGGTTCATGCTAAGAAGGAAACTTTATTATCTTTGGACATAGTGGAAAGAGGGGTGCATTTATGTTACCAGTTATAGAAAAATGCAGAAAGATAATAGTAAAAAGTTTACACAGACATTATTTTTACTAAAATGGCACCTAGAACATGAAAGGCTCTCATTAAATTTTAGTTATTTTACCTCCTAGTGCTCGAAATGGATGAATAGATTTTAGGTTGAAAGAAATTTGCCTGGTATTTGTCTCAATAGAAATACACTTGATATATTTATAATTTCATAAGAATGTATTCGTTTTCTAGGGTCTCCAAAATTTGCCAGTTTGTACAAATGGGATAGAAAATTTGGGTCCAACTGGGTGTGGTGGCAAACATTTGTAATCCCAGCAACTAAGAAGGCAGAGGCAGGAGAACTGCAAATTTGAAGTCAGCCTCTGTAATTAGCAAGACCCTGACTAAGAAAATAAAAAGGGTAGGGCTGTAGCTCAGTGGTAGAGCACCTTTGGATCAATCCCCAGTACCACAAGGGAAAGAAAATTGGGTCAAATTGTGATTTCTTTTCCTGAGCATCCTGAAAGATGTAGATCTGTCTATGGAAATAAGTCTGAGATTGGGAAAATGGCTGTGAAGTCATTGTCTCCCACCATTAAAAGGAAATTGATTCATTTGCTCACCAGTGCAGAATTACATATCTTTATTTTAATGCATGCCAAGTTTGGGATTTAATTTTCTTTAGTTCTCTTGGATAATGTAATCCAATATGAAATTTTATTAATAAATTGGGGAATTAGGTGGAAAAGGATATAATATTGAATTCTTTGAAAATGTTTTGAAGTTAATGGAAAATACCAACCATAGTTTGTACAGTTCAAAAGCTATTTAAATTTCCATTCAACTTCTAAACTGTTTTTCACATAGTGCATTTTTATTTTTTTCTCTTTAATAGACTTTGTAGCTTGTCTTCAAACAAAGTAGTACTAAGGCACTTTATACTGAAGCTTAAATATTCTTTTATATGTATTGGCTTTTATGTTTAATTATTACAAAGCCATCATACTTCAATTAAATTGTGTTGATGTTTTCTTGAAATATTTGTCAGCTAATCTCATCACATTTCATTTAATTCAATTATCTTAAATATTTAGTTATATACTTTTTATGATTGTTTCTATTATGGGAAATATACTTTATCACATAATTGGAAAAATTTCAGTGTGTTCTTTATACCTTTTGTATTTCTTAATTTGAGTAACTCAATTGTAAGAGAATGTGGGAGTTATGCCATTTATGATGATTTTAATGCTGCAAATTAACCAAAAGCTCATTCCATTCTAACTTAAATAATATTTCATTTTATTGAAAAATCTAGAGGTATGCTAGCTTTAAGCAAAATTTGATCTAGTGCCTAGTAATGTTATCAAGGTTCATGTTTCTTTTTATTACATTGCCTTTCTTGGATTTGAATTCATTGTAGGTTTGGCTCCCTTTGTGGTTCTGAGATATCCACCAGCAACTTGTGGTCTAGATGCTTCTAAGCACACTCATCAGCTTTCTTTACAATGTCTTACAGTTCACTCTGTAAGTTCTCCTCTCAGTTCAGGTCTCCTGTCTAGATTAAGCAAATCACCATGAATCTACAGATGAAATACATTGATTAACTTTACCTTGGTCATTAGCTGTATCCCTAGTTCCAACAATGGAATCAGTTTCTTTGGAACATTATTGCTCCTCTTATTAGTGATCTGTTGCCCACATAATAAAATAAATCTCAGTGGCTTGCATCAACCCCATGTGCTAATTTCATGGTATTTCTGGGCTTGGATATGGTGATGTCTTAGCTGGGTCCTCTGCCTTACGACCTCTTCCAAGCTTCAGTTAGGTGTTGACTGAGGCTATAGTCAGCTTAAACCTCAACTGGGAGAATCAGCTTTAAGACTTATTCCTATGGTTGTTGGCAGAAGTCTCTCACTTCCTTGTAGATTTTTGGATTTAAGGACCCAGATGTTTGCTAGTTATTATCTGAAGACCTCTCATTTCCTCCCCACATGGTTCTTTTCAATATGGCACATTGTTTATCAAGGTTGCAAACAAAGAAGGCAATGGAGAAAGAATTCCAGCAAGAGAAAAATCATACTTCTTTTTAAACAATCTGAGCACATAAGTTCCATTCATCATGTTTTCTGTATTCTATTCATTAAAAGCAAGTCGCTGGTTCTGTCCACATACAAAAGGGATGATACAGGGCTTAAATACTAAGAGGCAGATCCACTGGGAGCCATGTCAGGAGCTGTCTACCATCTTTAGCCAATTCACTTTGGCTGACTAGACTTTTATATTTTATTTAACTGGCCAGTAACTTTGAAGATATAACTTCTGAGCAGAGGCTCACTATGCTTTTGAGTTAAAATATTTGCTATATGATGCCTTACATGTTGAATTTTGTCTCCTTTCTGAGACATTGTATTAACAAAGTATGTGTCAATTGTAGCAAAATTAAAAGGAATAATTAAGTTTCTGAATTCAATGGCTTATAAAATGGTTTCTGTAGGTACCAAAAGGGCTTTAAACTGATTCCAGGAAAATATACTGAAAATTGAACTTTTTTTAAAAATCACTTTAGGTCATCCTAATTGTAGTAGAATAAATTATTGGTTCATGATAGAAACCTTGACATCTATCAGCCACTTACTATCTCTGGCAACATAGATAAGAGAATGTTTCTCTCTTATTTATCAATAGTCAAAGTTTAAAGACTGCATCTCTATTAGAAAAGTCCAGTAGAATATTTGAGTCCTGTATACCTTCCAATCCATATCAAAAGGAAATATTTTAATGATTTTAAACATACAAAAAGGTATAATACCATGATCCAACATTAGTTGACTGTTTCCTCATGTTTACTACTACTATTTTGTTGGTACTGATTTTCAGGAAAAACTTTCAGGTATTTAAACAACTTGAACTAAAAAAAAAAGGCATCATGGGAAAATCAGAGCCAGTCTCTTCAGAGGTTAAAGATTTCTTCTTAGAGGTGTTATGGCTGAGTGGAAGAGGCTGTTGATGTGTAAGTTTCCAGCTCTAATCCTAGTTTTAACTTTGATTTTCTCTAGGACTTGGATGAACTATACATCCTTTATACATACACCATTTCTCATTTAAGAGAAGAAGATGCTAAAGCATCAATTCTCCTTACCTTGGCTGATGGAATTCTTTTAAATCAAATATGAGTAAGAACCCTTTTCCAGTTTAAGTTGGATTTGGATTTGATACATTTAAATTAAAAATTTATACAAAATTTTCAACATTTTCATTGGCAACTGTCGTGAGTGTGGCTCGAGTGGCGGCACTGATATCTACGCCTGCAGGTGACCACTCTCTGAGAGATTGCACGTTCAGTGACAGATGCAATGAGACAAGTTCCGTTTTAATATTTTTTATTTAACACAGCATTCAAAGGTATTAATATCACAATTCTCAAGGGATGTCACACTACAAATCACACTCTCCTATATTCTTATCTTACTTAGTCACAGCACACATAATCTAATCTAATAATTACACACCGCTTATAGGCTATTCTTAATGCAATAAGCTCAAGGCAATAGGTAAGGAAGAATAAGCTCATAGTCCTCTCACCAGCTTCGGTGTGATGTCCATGGTTACCAGTAGAATGCATGCAGAGTCCTCAGGCAGGGCAGGTCAGGCACTCTCCAGGAGTGGAGGTCAAATTGCAATGAGCTGAAGAATCTGGCAGGCAGGCACTCACCAGGGAGCCGAGATCAGGCGCTCTCCAGATGGAGTTGCTGAGTTTGGCGTAGCAAGCTGCTTCAGACTCTGGAGCGGAGTTGCTGGGTTTGATGGCAGGTTAAGGGGGTTGCAAGGGATGGAGAGGAGGCATGCAATGGGCGTAAGGATCAATGTCAATACACTTCCATTGAGGGGTATTGTGGGGTATGTCTCCCGATTTCTTGGTTGCAGGCCTTGGTTTTTATCCTCTTTTTGTGAGTTCAAGGCCCACTTGTGGATTTTCTCATTTTTGGGTAGGTCCCACCTACTCAGATAAGGGTCCACCCACTTGTGGGTTTTCTCATTAGTATGCATTTTTGGGTAGGTGGCACTTGGTTAACACGATAAGGGAATGCCCATTTGTAGTTTTTTTCATTAGTATGAATTTTTGGGTAGGTCTCACAGCTGCTAATCTTCTGCAAGTTATTTTTGGTACAACGCAGGAGCTGAGGCTCAGGCTAAGTTGCTTCACTGTGTAATTTGCGTTTTGGAAGCTTGCTCTGTGTACTAGACTGTATCTCTGTCCACTCTGGACAGCAGTTATTTTCAAAATTATTTACTGAAGATTGATTATGCATAAGGCAGTGATTCTCAATTCCTTAATTTGGCTTATAGATTTCTATATTGAAGGAAAAAATAATGTCTAACAAATAAAGTCAATTCAAACCAGTGGGTTTTATATTTATGAGAGGATTAGAATTAAGAAGTCACAAGATGGGCAATTTTAAGCAGGGTAATGAAGAAAGGATTCAAAATGAATTTGGTGTGGGACTTGAAGAAGAGGTAGGATTTTAAATCATGGAGATGATGTGTCGCAGATTTTACTTCAAAGAGAAAAAAGGGTCAAAGTGCAGCTGGCAGAAATAATGTTCAAGGGATATGCCCAGACTAGCAGCTCCATGTGGCTTGACTCACACTGAAGATGCAGACAGTGAAGCACAAGGGTTCGAAGTTGCTAAGTGGACTTGGAGTCAGACTCTGGAGAACCCTGAAGGCCAGTCGAAGGAGTTTCATATAATTTTGTGAGGTAAGGGTAGTTATTATGGGTTCTGAGTGACAGGATTAAAAGTGGAGAGGCAGAGTTAGGAAGCTGATGTAATAGTCTAGAAGTGGTTTACCACATTAAGCATGGTTTTCCTTACAAGCAGCTGCTCAGTAAAAATCGGAATGACTAACCCCGAAAATAACTTCCAGCTTTAAGTAGCTGACATCACTTGAAATTATTTTCTCATTAAATTTCTGTGTAATAGGTCATTTATAGCTTTCAAACTCTATCTTTTTTCCTCTTGGTAAAACTTATTGTTGGTGTTTGCTTGTTTCCTATGTCTTACTTGTTCTTGATACAGGATTCTTTTTTTCATATAAGAACTCATGTTTTGTAGGACAAAGTAGATTTTCTCTCTCTTTTTTTTCTCATCAGGGAGGGACAAAATTTATAATTTTGTGTTTGTTGTGACTTCTTGTCTGTTTCCATGGGAATGGAGGCAACAGAGCATATTTAACACTATGGACTTTATTCAGGTGAAAATACTTGTAAGAGTCTTAAATGTGAGGTGGTTATAAGGCTATGGTGTTTCTGGCTCTGCCTTGGTGATAATGTCTTCATTGAAAACACCAGACTGGAAATAAAATGGCAAAGAAAGTGACAACTCTGAAGAGGTAGCTTCTCTAACCCCAGAATTAGGTTGGTTTGGTTTATTCTTGAGGATGCTTAGTAGGGTTTGTGTGTTATTAACCAAATTAAAAGATGCTTATCTATTCCTGTTTCAGATTATGATTTATCTACAGTAGAAATATAGTAAGGAATACTTAGAGATGGGACAGTCTCCTTCTTTTAAGAAATGATTTTCCTTAAATTCTTTTAAAATAGAAGTGTAAAAATTACAGTAAGACAGCATGATAGGCCATGAATAACACTTTGCAACTTTCCAACATGAACTGTGCTAGTGTGGGTGCCCTATTCTATGGTGTATTTACATGTCCAAATTTGGGAGAAAGATATGCATTTCATTAGTTTTTCTATTTTGCTCAAGTAGTTAACCTTAAGAATGTCTTTGTGTAATCTTGAATTCTAGATTTTAAAATATGCATAATGAAAGATCATTTGTAGACATATGAAGATCATTATGAAATGAACAACTTTGTTATCAATTAATCACCATGGATATCTGTGAATCCCTGTTCTTCCTATAATACCCTTCTTTCCCTATAGCTCTATCTTAAACTCCTTCTCATCTTCTCAGCCAAGTGATTTATGTGGAACTGTGTCCATCCTCAAATGTAAATCTAGTGATTTCTTCAGGGATAGGTAAGGATCATAAATTGCTTTATTTTGACAAATATTCACACACTCCTACCCACATGTGAGGATATGTTCCCATCTCACAGCTGTTCAATTTGGCCAGAGCCAATGGAACATGAAAAGTGATAATCTGTACCACATTCTAGCAGTCACTTTTAACGTGACCTTCTTGTCTGCCAGGGAATGGGTGTATCAGTCAGGATTCCAAAGGGAGACAGAATCAATATGAGATTTGTAACGTGAGGGACTTATGAATTAAAATTTATACAAATGTGGAAGGAGATGGACAAATGAAGGTTTAGAAGTAGACTTTTGAAGGTCAGAGAAGAAGTCATGAGTCTGAGAAGTCAAATACATTCAGACACAAGAGAGAACACTCACAGGGTGGTCTTTTGCATGCACATCCACAACTAAACATCTGGTGGTGATCATCAGGAGACTGCTATTGGACAGCAGGATAGCATTCAGGAAGGATAATTAAATGCAGAACAAACAAGGGCAAGAATAAACTAGAGTGTGCTCCCCAATCTGTTCATCATGGCATATGGCATCTGATATTCATAACTTTCAGAGAATATTGGCCACTTTTTCACTTCTGCCAAATTCTCCTCCAGCCAACTGTAGTGTGGAGCTTTGTAGGGAAGGGGACTCTGGAAAAGAGTTCCTGGATTAACAAATTGCATAGTGACACTACACGAAGTTGGAAATACTCCTGCAACTTTGAGCAGAACTAAGGACACATGGTATGGAACCACAACTAGAATAAAGCCTCAATCAGTAGCTCCTACATAATGTGAAGAAATAAATATTTGATGCAGTAAGTCACTGAGATGTTGGTGTTGTAATTGAAGCACACTTGACCAACAATGAAATGGATACTAGAGGTGAGGGACTGTTCAAACTGAAAGACAAAAATATACATTATTTCTTTCATTGTTGGCTAGGGAGGAAACAAAAATCAGAGAGTGATCTGGGTTTTCAATGTTTAAAGCAGTCTACATAAAGCCGTAATGAATAGCTTTCAAGGGACATAATGACATGATAAATTGAGGTTTTGGGTGAAAACATTTTATAAAAGAATGTTACTATAGTGAGCTGGTTGTTATCAGATGCATTTAATAAAGTTCTATGAGGAAGAAATGAGCTCAAAGAATTTATCTTCTTTAAGGACAAAATGAGAAACAAAATAGAAAACTTAGGACTTGCAGATTAGGAAAAAGAGTATTTTTTCTCTTTTATTTAAAATGTATTAATAAATTGTGTAAATCACAAAATGTGATTGGGTTTTGGGGTTAAGATAGTCTTGCAGCAAAAAAGAAAAAAGAAAAGAAAAAGTAATGGTGTGATTACCCTTTTATTAAAACTTTTAAGTTTTTAGATTAATGTGCTCTCCAGATATTTTTTGACTTAGACAAAATTGCTTAGGAAAAGAGAATAGTTACAAGGAAGCCTAAATAGTTATAATTAAGTTGTGAGAAAACATATTTCACTAAGAATTCTAAGTGTAGGTATTGATACATGGACCTAAATAGAATCAAACAGATAATGAGATCTACTTTTTGGAAGAGTTGTATGGCCAAATGCAATATCAGCCTGGGTCAGAATCTGACTGTGACTGAGGTGTTAAATAACATTTCAACTTTATAATAAAACTTTTCATGGCAATTTATCTGGAAGACCAAACAATTCTAAGTGCATATGAATATAGTAACAAAGCTACAAAAATACATAAAGCAAAGCCAGAAAGAACAAAGGGAAAACTTTACCAGCACAGATGAAGAATTAATTTATCTTCTTTTAGCAACTGATTGAACAAGTAAATCTAAAATATGTATTTTTTGAGTGCTGACCCTAGCACTCCTCCTCCCTTCTCCTGTGCCCTAGTCCCTTGCTTCTGTACAGGAAAGTTTTAAAATGCAATCCTCTCAGAATTGGAATATGAGAAGAAATTAAATTGAAGTAACTATATGCTCACTTTGGTAGTTAGAAAGAGTAACTTTAACACAGTATAGAACAAATGAATAAATATTGGTCCATGTCTTAGGCGCCAATAGAAAGAATGTGGGTCCTTCCTTGGCAGCAGGGAGTGTCTGCATCTGGGCCTATCTTGTCAGACCCTTATTAGCATTAGGGGATGCCTTTGCCCTCTCAGGAAAGATGACCATCAGTTAATTTTCTCCTCTTCAACCCACATTGTTCTGCCGACACTGACTGCCTAACTTTTTCTGCCTCAAATATGTCCTTCAGCTAACATAATATTTATGGGGGATTCTGAATGCTTTCTACCAAAAGGCCCTTGCCAAAGAGGAAAAGCAACACAGACATAAAGAGGAGAATAGAAGTATTAAAACTTTCTGTATAACTAGGCCTTCTCTATATAAATTCATATTAGAAGGCTTCTGGGAATACTACTACCATTAAGAAGTCAATTTAGCAAACCAACAGGATAGATGGTCTTTACACAGGAATAAAGCCAATTGTATTTTTTTATACTACTATTTTTAAGAAATGGAAAATCAAATAAAAATAAAGTACCATTTCCCAGCCACTCTGGAAAGCAGTGTGGAGACTCCTCAAAAAACTGGGGCTAGAACCACCTTAAGAATCAGCTATCCCACTTCTGGGTATTTTCCCAAAAGAACTAGATTCAGCATATATATTCAGCATATATACAGCTTCATCAATGTTTTTAGCAGCTCTATTTACTATAACTAAACTATGGAACCAACCCATATGCCCCTCACTGGATGAGTGGATCCAAAAACTGGGGTACATATATATACATACACAATGGGATTCTACTCTGCTATTACTACAATATCATGGCATTTGCAGCCAAAAGGATGGAGATGGAAAAAAATTATGCTAAGTGAAATATCCCAAACTCAGAGACTCAAGGGCTGAATGTTTTCTCTATTATGTGGAAGCTAGAATACAACCTGAAACAGACTGATAGTTTGATAAGCTAATAATAACCTCAACATGGGTAAATTTTTTACACAAGCAGGGGGAACCTGCCTATGACGCTGGGGGATGAAGGGAGGTGGGGATATATATCATTGTTGCTAGAGGGAGGGAGTATGGGGGAATCAACTGAGTGGGAAACTTAATCTTCTATGAGAAGCCCAACAAACACGGGGTAAAGTAGGGGTAAACATGGAATGGGGGAAACCCAGAAGGGGGAGACAATGGAATGGCATCAGGCTTGGCTTGCTCTGGCATTATGTATTTGTTCATGGTTGTATGGCAACGATTCCCTCCTAAATGTAAGACTATGTTGAATGAATAAAAAATAAAAATTAAAAAAAATAAAGTACCATTTCCAATAAAAAGATGTATAGGATTAAACTAAACAAAATGTGTGCAAGACCTCCAAACCTCAAACTGCAAAGCATTGATTGAAGAAATAAAGGAAAATGAAGAGATATGCCAAATTCATATTGGGAATTGAAACATTATCAACGATGATCAATCTCTCAAAAATCAGCTGAGGATACAAGACAGTACTAACCAATGTTCCAACAGGCTTCTTTTGTTGTTTTGGTAGAAATTTAAGTGATGATTTTAAATTTACATGAAAATGCCAAGCACCCAGAATAGTTAAATTAGCTTTTACAAAGAGGAAGAGAAATGGTGTACTTTTCTGGACTGACTGCCAGAATTGCTATAGGGCAAAGCATATAAATTTCTTGAACAGAATGAAGTCAAGAAACAGATCCACCTATGCATTGTTAATTGACGTCTAATAAGCATTTGAAGGTAGCTCTTTAGAGGAAATGGTAATCTTTCAACACATGGTCTTCAGACAAATGAATATCTTCCTAAAAAAGTAAAATTCAACTTAATGATTTATACAGAATACATTCACTCTAGGTTATAGGCATAAATGTAAAAGCAAAAATATGATATTTCTATAAGAAAACAGTAGTGGAGGAGGCAGATTTCTTAGGTCACATAAAGCACTAAGCATTTAAAATATATTAAGTTAGGCTTTGTCAAAATTAAATACATCTCTTAGAAAAATACCACATAAAATGAAAGACAACAGAAAAATAAGAAAATATTCTCAATGCCTGTATTTGACATAAGAAACTTTAACAACTGAAAACCAAAACACTACAAAGAAATGGGCATATACATTGGACTTGAGCAAGCACTTCACAGAGGACAATATATAAACGGACAAGAAGTACATAACTAGAAGTGTGAAATGATTATTAACGAAAGGCAAAATAAAACCACGAAGAAATATCCTACACATATTAATAGAACTATATTTTGAGATACTATTGGTGAGAATTTTGAGCAAATGGAACTCTCATAAACTGGTATTAGGAATGTAACATATATAATTGCAATGGAAAGTAGCAATTAGCAATTGTTGTTAACAAGTAATAGGTACACCTACTATGTGACCCAGGAATTCTACTTCTGTTTTCCCAAAAGAAATAAAAACAGATGTTTACTGGAATATTGATAGTAGTCTATTTGAGTTATTTATAATATGTAATGTGCATTAGTTTTAATAACCTACATTTAAAACAACAGAAGTTTTAATCAGTAAAGTAGCGATAAATTGTATTAAATACATGTAATGGAATATTACTCAGCAATAAAAGGGATGATCTACTGATGCAATATAGGAAAATATAACAAATGGATAAATCTAACCATGCTGAGGGGAAGAAGCCAGACACAGAGTACACACTGTATAATGAAGTTTGGCAATTTTTTTCTTTAAATATTATAGATATTTTAGGGTTCTGAACCCTCAAGCCTGTATCTGGAATAGTTAATTCTGCTATCTTATTGTGAAATCAGGTATAAACAAGATATATCTGTCACTGTGTTCCAATAAAGATTTATTTATCTTGGGTGCAGTGGCACACACCTGTAATACCAGCCACTCGAGAGGCCGTGGAAGGAGGATGGTGAGTTCAAATCCAGCTTCAGCAATTTAATAAGGCCCTAGGCAACTTAGCAAGACCTTGTCTCAAAATATAAGAAGAGCTGGAGTTGTAGCTCAGTAAATCCCTGGTTGCTCCCCCCCAAAAATTTTTATTTATGAAAATAGGAAGAAAGCTTGGTTTGCCACATAAGTCATAATCTGCCAACCACTGCTCTATGATTTTTCTCATAAGAAATTCTAGAGTATGAAAAACTGCAGTCTAGAAAAAGAATTCAAAATAGTGATGGCCTAGAATGGGAGTAGGATAGTAAACTGGTTGCTAAGCAACCGGAGAGGGTTTCCTTTCCCGTGAACATGTGAAGTAAATGTTCCAGATCTTGAGTGGAGTGGCAGTTACTTGTGGTGGACATTTTCCGGAGCTCATTCATCTGTTTTGTAGAAAGAAAGGCATATGCAAGGGTGTGGAGAGAAGGAACCTCTTGGAGAGTGAAAATAATCTTAATAGAATTTGCAGTAGAAGGGGAGTGAGTGGAAGGCACAGAGAATTAGGGTTTAAATTGGAACGATCACAGAACTGGCTGCGATGCAGTGAATAGCATGCATGTGTGTATCATACCACACTAGATTTTAGGTGCCATATTGCATATTGTATTCATGTTCATTTTAATTTTTAGGTTTAATTTTGACTTTTGGTTCAGTTAGGTCTGTAACTGGATATTAAGTTAGGATTCACTGTTCGTTTCTAGAAGCTCCAAGATGATTTTTGCCAATTATCTCCACATTCCCAAGGAAAAATGGAAGGTAACAGATCTTGCAGTGAAGGACTGATTTACAATTTGTTTTGTACTCCTCAGCCCCGCACTTGCATTAAGTGTAATGAAGAATTGGTATAGAAATGACCAAATTTGGGTGGAGAATTTCTTTGGAAAGAGTTGCTGGGATGCTGTCAAGTTCTTCCTCCCTGATGAAGAGAATGTTTCCTCCTCACCAAGGCCTAGAGGGCTTCAAAAAGACCAGCTGAAGAATTTTGGTGTCACCAGTAATTTCTGAGCTACAAGGCTCTCACATCTGGGAAATCCAGAGGTCAGACACAGTGGCTAGATGGTGACCCTAATGGTAGAGCAGAAAGACAGACTAGCTTTGGGAAGAACTTGTACTCACAGTGTTCTTTCAAGCCAAAAATGACCATATGCTTCCCTGGAAAAATGTGGAAAAATGATAGCTGTGCTCAGGAGGGATGATTTGACCCCCCAAAAAATGTCTGTGTAGGTTCTTTCCATGAGCAGCTTTAAATCAGGACAGAGGGAGAGAGAGCAGTTAGCATTCACCCACAGGAGGCAGAGCCCAGCCTAGAAGTCTCCAGAAACCCAAGGACTGTAAAGAATTCACACAGAAGCTCAAGTAAAAAATATTTTTTAATTGATAAACTTAGAGAAAGCCAATTTCAAATCACAATGGTGACAGTCAAACAAGATTTTCACATCCTATACAATTTTTGTATTTCCCTGCATCAGTCGTGAAGGATCTTAACACCAGCCATAGAATGGAGAAGCAGAAGTGAGAGAGGTGGGCCTAAAAAAGAGAAGCTCTATGAGAAGACTTGAACATTTTACACTTCAAAATAAAGTTGTATATTTAGTCAAGTTCATAACGTTGGTCATCTTATAATGAAGATTCATAGGTCATAGATATAATTTTACTTATTTTAATTTTAATTTTTACTATATTTATCAAGGTCATTTAGAAGGAGTTGGTTAAATCTGTGCTAAAAAATGGGTGGGGCAATTTTAAATATAATAATAAAAAGTATACCATAATTAAGTGGTATAAAAGCGTATTCTTCAGCTGAATATTCTGAATCTGTTGGAAATTGTTGCTACATGTTATGATAGAGAAAAATTTTGTTAAATCACTTTTTTAATCCTGGTCATTAAAATTCTTTCATTTTAATGTAGCAGATGTGTCTTTAGGAAGAGTTTGGCATTTATAATTCCTAAGAAAGAAAAAAATCAGATTTGATTTGTAAAATATTCTTGATTTTGAATTTTTCTAACAAACATATTTTTTCATAGATGTCTTTTTGGGGAAATCATTTCTAATAAGGTTGTGTTGTTTAGGTATGTGCAAACTGAAATGTTTAATTACCCACAGTGATCAAATTGATTGGCAAGTAGCCCTCCTCTATTATCACCTTGTCTCAGATCATCAGCTAAAATTAGTTACTTCTGTTAGGTCTACCGCACAGGTTACACCTATTGTTCTCAAAGTTGAAAATGCATCAGAATTATCTGGAGGGCTTCTTAAGCCCAGCTGGTGGAGCCACACCTACAATTTGCACAGTAACTGATTTAGTAGGTGTGGGGTAAAGCTGAGGATTTGGAGAGATCATGGTCTCCGGTTGATACTGATGATGTATCTTTGAGAGCTCTTGCTTTACATGCCTCCTCCTTTCCTGGAGACTGAAGATACTTGATTCTAAATCTAATCATTTGGAATTTCATCATCTTTATGACCAACTGAAATCTAAGCAGCAGGGATATACTAATCCAGTCCTCAAGTCCACTATTTTAAAGCTTGCTGACTGTGTGCACCTGTTCTGAAGGTAACTTTATCTTTTTTTTTAAGGAGTTGAGTTGCTGTACAATCATAAGTGCATATAAAATAACAATGTGATATGCATTTGATGGTAATTGAGAGTCATCCCCACATAACCCACACCCCATTCTATTGATTCTACCATATTTCCCCCTGTAACAGCAATAAATGACCTTATATATGTACATAAGATTGTGAATTTTCCTGAATTAAATGATTGTATAAGTAGTATTTGGCATAGACTGTGTTGCTATGCCCTTGGTGGTTCTAGTACAAATACTTGACTATATTTCACCAAAGTATGGGTTTTTTTCTAGCCTCCAGAGATGAGGGAAAACATTTGACCCTTGAGTTTCGGGATTTAGATAATTTCACTCAGCATTTATTGCGTTGCCATCCATTTACCTAAAAAGACCACAGTATCATTGTTTTGTAGCTGAGTAGAACTCCGTTATATATGTATACCACAGGGTTTGTATGAATTCATCCAGTGAGGAGCATCTGGGTTGATTCCATAATTTAGCTGTTGTAATTTAGCTGCTATGAACTTTAATTTTGCTGGGTCATTGTAATGTGCTGATTCTAACTCCTCTGGGTAAATACCCAGAAGAGGGGATAGCTGGGTTATATGGTGGATCCATCCTTAAATTTTTGAGGAGTCACCACACTATATTCCAGAGCAATGGTACAGTTTCACTGGAACCTAAGATTGCTTTTACTTATTTTGGCTTATCACTCCTGATTATGGAGATGGTAACTACATTATTTTAAATTGTTTTATGTTGATTTTGTGTTTGCATTTAAAAATATATATAAATCATTAGACAGTTAAACTCAATACACATTTAGTTCATTTAAACTTATGTGTGAGTTCTAAGACCATAATGAGTCCTACTCTTCTCAATTTTGCATTAATCTTTTTATATTAATTATTTTAGATTGGGTCTTCAATTTTCATTATAGAATTTGATCATGAAATTTCTCCAGCAATTTTGAAAATGGTAAGAATGAAGTGGTTATACAAGTATGAATTATTATTTTATCACCCTTCACCTCATTAAGATAACATGAAATGAGAGAAGTAAATTAGTGGATAATTGGCTGATGTAGTGTACCTTGGAAGGAATCCACACTGGCAAATAGTTAATCTAGTTTGACTAACTTGACTAGTTCCATTAATAAGTTTGGCTTTTTTTTTTGTAGCCAATCTAATGTTAAAGTCATAGAGTACAATGTTCAGTTGCTATAAATGTGGAATCTGAATGTTGCAGCATGACTGTATTTAGGGATATTTTGTATAATAATAGAGGTAAGAAAATCAATAGTATTATCTCCTATCTCCAAGTGTTTAACATTGCGTATGTGAAGTGTTAACTTTAACACAAATGGCATGATGAGTCTGAATTACTGGACATAATGCTTATTCTTTCCGAATCTTGGTTGTTCTGAGGATGTGTATGTCCCATAAGGGGACTATGAAAAAAAAAGGACTTCTTAGTTCACTCTCACAAAAAGCATTTGAGGACTTCCTCTGCTTCTAAAGTCAGCCATAGCAGGCAATTAGCACACAGTACTGCATTTGCCAAGATTTAAACAGAAATGAGCATCTTTGATTATTTCACTTTTGTCAGTTTGTTTGAACATCTTAGGAGAGCATTATGTGTGAGTGTTACTTCTTCAATCGATTGTGCCATTAAGCACTTTCTATTCTGTTCACTTCTGTAACTTCTTTGTGAGAGTGGATAATTGAGATATAAAAGGGATGTCCAGTTGTAGCTTTTATGTACTACTTGTTATGTGATTCTGACATGCACACAGTCAGTTAACTAGGTTCACCAATGCCTTCAAGATGGCATTGGTTCAAGTTCAAACAAGGTCCCACCCAGTACGCCCATGAATCCTAAGTAATTCCCTGCTCCATTCCACACAGTCTCCATGTTACATCCATAGATACCACATTTCCTAGGGAAAAACAATTGTATAGTTATGGACAAAACCAGAAAAAACTGGGTGTCTAGCACTGGAGACTCTCCTTTTATCTTTTTTATGAAGTGTATTTCTTTAGTAACAAATAGAAAGATTAGGAGGATTCAGTATTTTAAATTATCTTCTGAATCTAAAGTTCTGATTCTATGACTTCATGTAATCTGAGAGATGTTCAGAATTTTAAAAACATTAGTTTTGAAAACAAATTTATTCAAGCAAGAAAATGATTGACTCATGGATACAGAAAGAGTGACCTGCGAAGAAAAATGGAATTTTTTATTTTTTAGGAAGATTTCATTTCCTGTTTGAAGAGTCAAGTGAATTTGTTTTTTAAAGAGAGAGGGACAGTGAGAGAGAGAAGAGAAAGAGAGAATTAATTTTACTTAGTTTTCTCTTTTTCTTTTTCTTTTTTTTTAAGAGAGAGGGACAGTGAGAGAACAAGAAAGAAAGCTTTTCAGGTGGCCTTTGCTGCTCTGAGACTTTGCCATGTACATGGTGCTAGGGTTTGAACTTTCGTACTCGTGCATGCAAGGCAGGCGCCGTAACCGCTGAGCCACCGCTCCAGCCCCAAATTTACTTAGTTTTTGTTGTGACTTTTGTTGCTCTGAGACTTTGTTGTGTACCTGGAACTGGGGTTTGAACTTGTGTACTAGTGTGTACCAGGCAAGCACTATAACCACTGAGCACTGCTCCAGTCCCTCAAGTGAGTTTTGATCACATTGAATAAATGCAGATCAGTTAAGTTGCCTGTAGAGCAAATAAACAGAAGTGTGTTGATTTATATGACTGACCAAATTTCAGATCTATAAGGCACACATATGAATTTAATTTCTTAATTAGGACCTTAATTTTGTACTTTCTGTGTCCCTTCTCCACATATTAGTTTGCCTGAGCTGCCCTAACGTGGTATCACAGATTGGCTGGCTTAAACAACAGAAATGTATTTTCTCATATTTCTGGAGGCTAGAAGCTCAAGTTCAAGGTTCTGGCTGATTGGGTTTGGGATGAGGACTATCTTGACTATCTTTCTGGCTTGTAAATAACTACTTTATGTGGGCCTAACTCAGTGCATGTGCAAGGAGAAAGAATGCATGCACAGGAACTCCAGTGTATCTTCAAGGGACATGAACACTATTGGATTAGTTCTCTGCTGCTGTAATCTCAGTTTAACCTTACTTACTGCCTTGGAGACCCACTTCTAAATACAGGCACTTAGGGTTCCAACCTAGGATGTTTAGAGGAGATACAAACATAATAGCCTGCTTTAGTTTATTTTTTCCTTTGATAATAGGTCTTCCTTTCTTGCTCTACGACTTTCTAAGACCTACTGAATTACTCTTTTTGGAGGCAGGACAATGGGGTCAGCACCTGTAATGAACATTTTAAGAGTGTTTAATATATGCTAACATTTGAGGTGAATTGCTCTAATTAATGATAGTATATTAATATTGTTTTTACAGATTTCTTAGATGTTGAAATAGTATGTGCTTAATAGTAAAATAATTCTAGAAATAAAAAGTATGACTTGCTGCTAACTTCTAAGTGGTTATATGCCAGCAACCACATGTTTCTGAGAAACTGTTTCTATCAAGCTTCTATCTTCACATAATATCCCACAAATAATTTGACTAATGGCAATCTGTTTTCTTTTTGGCATTTTTGAGAAAGCCAAGAAATTTCACATTTGCCTTAAATTTTATTTCTTTCTTTCTTTTTTTTTTTTTTTTAAAGAGAGAGGGACAGTGAGAGACAGAGAAAGAGAGAAACGACTTTATTGAGTTTTTCACATGGCCTTCTTTGCTCCAACACTTAGTTGTGTACATGGTGCTGGGGTTTGAACCCGGGTTCTTGTGCTTGCCAGGCAAGCGCTGAAACCACTGAGCCACCGCTCCAGCCCCAACATTTGCCTTAAATTTTCACTTGCACTTTCATTCCCCCCCTCATTATATATCATGTCATTATTACATTTCCTTTCTGCTTTGGATTAGAGACCTTTAGGTATTACCAGTCTTAGTAGTTCTTTATTATATTTTATAGTTAAGGATTTCTAGTTTCTTAGTCTGGGGTTCAGCCAACTGTCTGTGTAAATTAAGTTTGATTTTTAATTATTTATTTACTTATTTGCTAGGGATTGAACCCAGGGCCTTGAACAGGCCTCACACATGCTAACAACATATTCTGTCACAAATCAACAAACCTAGACCCTGTGAATACAGTTTTATGGAAACACAGTCATATTCATTTAAGTAAATACCTATTACTAATGTATTGCTGTAACAGCTGATGTAAGTTTTAAAGTAGACTTTATTGCCTACAAAACTGAAAATTCTTACTAAATGAGAAATGAGTGAGGATGGGGACAAAGAATGCCCAAGATAGACCTTCGGCATCTTGTGTGAAAAGAAAAAATAGGAATGCTAAAGAAATAAAAATAGCGAAGATGTCCCAGAGGGATAAAAGAATCAATTTGAATGGATTCTCACTGGACAGATGGAGGGTGACTTGAGCATCAAAGTAATGACAGCAGTGGGTTACCTCCCATTTAAAATATGAAATATATGAATATCTGGATATATAAATTCAGTAAGAAAATGGAGGAGAAGTGGAAAATGTTTCCTCACAGTAGTATATCAACTAATCAGTGTTGGAAATATAGAATGCCCACATGATAGCCATCAGAGGAGTTTGATTCAGTTGGGAATTGTCCATAGATGGTAAGGCTGGTGGGTGGAGTTTGAGTTTCAGGATATTACTATAATCTTGGAACACCTTCCCACTAAATACCTATTATAAAGGAGACATTTATTAATTTAAGCTAGAGCAAGGTGTCAGATACTGTCATGTTTGGGTCATGAAAATTGGTATCACCAGTGCTGTGATGTATTGAAACTGCGTGATCCTTGTTGTGACACACCATAAAGATCAAAGTAAAATCTCTGTGGTATAGCTGTGGAGAATGCATGACTGGAGGCTGGTCCAGAGGGCTCTTGAAATGGACTTAACGATGAAGGCTGTCCTACCAATATCTTCAAACTTGTCAAAAACACAAAAGAGAGAGGAAAATGGAGATTTGCTCCAGGTTAAAGGAGTATGTAATGCATAACCACTTGATGCTATATATCTTTCTAGAATATTGGTCTGGACAGAAAATGAGATACTATGCAGTGTTTTGGTTATCTATTTAAGGGTAAAATGATACCGAGTATTTAGTGACACAAAGCAGTTGCAATTGGATGATATGTCATGGTTATGTAGGTCTGGAATATGAGCACAGCTTAACTAAACAACTCTTGTGCTCAGTGTTGTATTTACCATTGTCAGATGGGTCTGTCTAGAGGGCCCCTAAGGGCTTGGATCACATTTTTGGAGTTTTGGTAATGTTAGTTGGAAGGCTGGATTCAGCTGGGACCATCAAAGGAGTGCATATATGTCACATCTACAGCATAATGGTCTCCAGAAATTGGAGCTCTTATTAGAGGCCCAGGGTTCCATCCATTGTATTGGTGGCAGTCATATTGTCAGCTCAAGATCAAGGAGAAAGGAAGTCTCCTTGAATCTGAGTGAAAGAAGTACCAAAGTTATTGTTGCTACTTCCCACATAGCGGGCAATGGGCAAATTTGGAATATGGTCTAAGAAGTGAATGGTGGTGATATATTAATGTTGAAACCTGGTTTGGAGAGTCATCTAATGGTAATATATTTCAACTTTTGTACAGTTATAATTTGGGTAGTTATTCTACTTTTTGGGAAACAAACACTGGAGTGTCTGCAGTATTTAAGGAAAATGAGACTTCTGCAGTTTGCTCTCCGAAGATTCTGGAAAAGACTAATGCATGTGCATGTACATATATATGAGATTTGTATATGTATCCATGCAGAGATTTAAGGATGTGATTAAGAAGGAGGAACAACAGGACAAATGTGGTAAAATGTTAACCATTGGGTATTATGTGTGAAAGGAATATGGAACATCTATCTACTTACTTTTAAGGTTGAACTTATTTTAAAATTATAAAATTTAAATTTAAAGAAATTTTAAAAAGAGAGTCTTAACTAAGGCAACTATAATGGATACAAGTAGAGGATGGATGGATGACGTAGAATTGAGTGGCCACAAAGACATGGTATTGAAAAATGGGTTTTTTGGAACACTGTCATCAGTGCAGAAATTCCACTGGCTGCTCGTTTTCAGAGAGAAGCAAACAAGCAAAGCTTGCCAACAATGCTGCAGCTTTAACCTACTGCTTTGTGCTTTAATGATCACCCTGGAAAACAAACGACCAGCCAAGTTTAATTTTACAAAGCATTGAGACTATTTAAACATAGTCGGATTTACTCCAAAGTATAATGGATTCCTTAGTTCAAAGCAAAATCTGTGGCTCTTCTTTATTTGTTGGGAAAAAAATTCTTCCACATAAGCTTATTCCAAATGGATAAATAGACTGCAAGCAATATGGTTTATTTTGTGCATAGTATATATTTCACAGAAGAAATCTTCTGTAATGAAAGTATATCTTATTGAAATGGAAATAAAGTACACTTTTGGAATTCAAACAATTACATTGTGTCAAATGCAGCATAGAATATGTGGTAGATTCCATAGGAGCTATTAAAATGTCAAAAGGAAGAAGGAACAAAGCAATGGATTTTAGAGCAAGGATTGCAAAGGAAGTGTTAGGTTCGAATGTTTGGATAAGGAAAAGTTTTCTTAAGTGAACAACATATGTGGTATGACTATAACTTCACAATATTCTGAAACCTTGAAGTAAATAATGCAATAATTTTCAGAATCTCTGCACAGGGTATAATGCTAACATCTATCTCCATGGGAGGTGCTGACATTTTTCTGGAACCTCATAAGAAGAGGACTCCTGCAGTGCACAGGAAATGCTATTTTGTCAAATGAGAAATCAGAAGTCAAATAAGCTCTAAGAGAAGTTCTTATCAGCTTTATTATCATTCTCTAGTCATTTTAACTCTGACTAAATTCTTAAGTACAGATACAAAATTTTTAATTCATAGATATAAAAGCAGGTGAAATTGCAGCAGGAATTAATCACCATGACTCAGAGTAGTTATGGAAACCTAGCAACTACAAAATGTGGTCAATTTTTTCTACATTTGAATTAGAATGTGAATCTTGTCACGTGTTTTGTCTGTATCCTATAGCAATAGTAAATCCTGTTTGTAATGAAATAAGTTTCTTTGTATGCATGTGTGCATGCATGCATGTGCAAATGTACCTTTTTGTGTCCATGTGTGCACTTGTGTCTGCAGAGGAGGAAATTGAGGTGGAATTGTAGATAAGAGACATGAACTGAAGATGAGGAAAGGTAACTGACTGAAAATGGGAAAGTCTGATCAGAGGGCATGGCTCCATTTTAATTAATTTATTTTGCATGTGTGCACGCATGTGCACGTGTTTGCCATAATCATGAGATGTCTGATATTAATTTTTATTTTTAAGTGCCAGAGATTGAACCTAGGGGTGTTTAACCACTGAGCATCGTCCCCAGTCCTTTTTTATTTTTTATTTTGAGACAGAGTCTTGCTAAGTTGCTGAGCTGGCTTTTAAACTAGCATTCCTGGGGGCTGGAGCAGTGGTCAGTGGTTTCAACACGTGCCTCGCTGGTGGAGGGAAGCAGGTTTTAACCCCAGCACCACGTATACAATGAAGTGTCTGATCAATGAAGGCAAAATGAAAAACGAAATAAAATTGATTCACTTTTTCTCTTTCTCCCTCTCACTGTCCCTCTCTTTAAAAATAAAAATAAAAATAAAAAATAAACTAACATTCCTGCCTCACCCTCTGGAGCTGATGGCTGGTATTCATTCATTCATTCATTCATTCAGTTAGTTTTTTAAGAGAGGGATAGGAAGAAAAAGAGAGAGAGAGAGAGAGAGAGAGAGAATATCAACTTTATTTAGTTTTTCATTGCTCTGACACTTAGCTGTGTATGTGGTGCTGGGTTTTGAACCCAGGTCCTTGCATATGCCAGGCAAGTACAATACCACTGAGCCACCACTCCAGCCCTGGTATTGATTCTTAAGGATTCCACACTTGTATTTTATGTTTTTCATAGGTAGTGGTTCAGCATAGGCATATAAAAAAACATGAAATCAAACACAAGATATTCACATCTGTAAATTATCCATCGCTGAATACCAAATCACCCCCAATCCTAGCAGCTTGAAACAACAAATATTTATTATTTCAAACTTTCCAGGGTCAGTAATCCAAACACAACTTAGGTGTGTGCCTCTGACTCAGTCTCTCATAAGGCTGCAGTCAAGGGAAGATCTGGGGCTGTTGCCCTTTCAGTAAGGGGAGTTCCAACACATCCTCCCGGGGCTGGTGAGTTGGTTTCTTTCTGATTGTTGGTGGGAGACTTCAGCTCTTTGCCTTAAGACCTCTTCCCAACACAGTCCCTCATCATACCCAGAGTGATACGGCTTCTTGTAATATAAACCAGGAGGTACCATTTAATCATATTTGTAGTAGTATTTGTTAGAAGTTAGTACTAAGCCCAGTGCCTGTGGAAAGGGAGTGTATACCTCAAGGGCATGAACTCCAGGAGGCAGGAATCACTGGGAGCCATTTTGGAGGCCTGGCGTAATGGCCTTAAATGGTTCTTTGGTCACTCTATCATGAAGTTCTCCCTGTCCAGCTTTTTACTAGGCTCCAGCCTACCACCAGTTTATGCCATTGCCTCTTTCCTTCCTTCATCCCTTCCCTTCTTTCCTGTTTTCTCTGCTTTCTCCCATTCCCGAAGTCCATGGTTAGCTTAGCGGTCATCAAAAGGAATTTCCAAATCTTTGAATTCCTTATGTACTTTACCTTAAAATCACTCTTCCTAAAATGTTCCTGGCTCTGCTACTGTACTTTCAGGAGAAAGTATAAAATATGCTTTTACAACTTTTTTCCAAATGAAATATGATTTTATAATTAATTGTACAAAACCAAGGCATTTTCTATTATCAATCACTAATCCTGCTGTGGCATTCTGCTACTGTGTATAACATCTCTGGGACACAAAGAGCACATGACATTTAGTGATTAATAAGGTATCCTGAAGTCTGAGTGTGTCCCCATTCTCCCTTCTTTGTGCATAACATTTTTGAAAGTGAAGCATGATTTTATTAAGTTAGATATTTTGGTCTTTTGAGTTTATGAATTCAGATATGTCAGTGTGGCATCTCGGGTATAATGACAATTTTCTTTTCAGTAATTGTCTCATCCTCATTTCCACACCAACCCTCATGGTTTGAAAAATGCATCTCTCCCCCCACCACCCTGAAATGAAGACTACCTTGTGAGAGAAAATTACTAACAGCTAAAAGCAGCATTTTCAAGTTGTTAAAGATAAGCAGTTCTTTACAGCTACTCTATACCCTCATCTCTGGGTATGTAATTAGCTAGAAATAAAAACAGCCACAGAGTGGAATAGATTAGTAATGCTAATTCTTTTTTTTAAATTTTTTTATTTTTGAATAACCATACAAGTTTTTAACAAAATAATATAAAATTTGTATAGATTCTGGATATTACAATTACCCCCAGGAGTTCCCCCCCAATTACCCACCTTTATCCCTCCCTTCCCCTTCCCACAAAATTGCTAAAAAAGGATTATGTTGTATAGCATTACATCTTATCTGGATTTAACACATGATAATAGACCAACTTTTCATTGGCCAGGGTCTAGATCCAGCCTCCACAGATGAGTGGAGACAATCGACCATTAGTTCTCTGGGTTAAGCTGATTTTACTCAGCATGATCTCTTCCATAGCCATCCATTTACCTTCAAAGGCTGCAATATCATTGTTTCTAATTGCTGTGTAAAATTCCATGGTATAAATGTACCACAGTTTTTGGATCCATTCATCCAGTGAGGGACATCTGGGTTGTATCCATAGTCTAGCAATAGTAAATTGAGCTGCTATGAACATAGATATTGCTGTGTCACTATAATGTGCTGATTCTAAATCCCCTAGAAAGATTCCCAGGAGTGGATTAGCTAATTCTTAACTAAAATGTTTTCTGGACTTATAAAAATTATCAATGCATATTGAATAAATCCCACAGAAGAAACTTGTATGTTATTGCTTTAAGACTCAATGTGGATTATTTAAAAATAAAAAGCACAAACTGACTATATCAAATCATATCATAGACTTTGTTCCAATCATAGTCTAACTTCATTTTATTTCTTTCAACAAAGTTTAATATTTATACTTCATCTTGATATAATAAAATTTATAGTGACTGGACTCATTATATAACAGTTTTTACTTATTTCTTTGGCTAAAGACTTTGAAAAGTGTTATGATACATATTGGCATTGATAGTTATTGTTAATTCTTGTTTATGTTTCTTATTTAATAATTTTCAAAGGCTGAATTTCAGGATTTTGAGGAACATATGCATGTTCAAACAAATGTACCCCAAAGGAATTCCTCACTTTATAAATAACTTCCAATACTAATTAATCATTATATTGAGGTATTATAACATTTTCAACATATTGATATATGACTTTATTTTTCTAACTTAAAATAGTTAAATTAAATACGTTAGATCTATATCATTTTGTTGTTGGTATGATTCTTTCTAGTAATACATTTTATTTACCTGTCTGCTTTTTATCTGTGTTTTTAAAGAAAATTCATTAAATTAGAATGGAAAAATAAAGTATTATTTTACACTTAAAGTAAGACCTGACTAATTGTTCTGACAATGTGGCCTGGCTTTGCTAACTAGCTTATAGAGAAAATATTTATTTAAAAATGAGTTAACATTTACAAAGGAAAAATTTTAATTGGAATGTATTTAAGTCATTCTGAAAGCAAATCATTTTATCATAAGCATTTGCAAATTTGTGATGAAGTTAGTAATATTTTGATTTTCCAACTGTTTCAGGTATATTGAGTTTAATAAAGTGCCAGTAAGTGAAAAGTAATAGGTAGAAGTGATAATGACTTGCTAAGTCTAAGTAAAGCTTACCTTGGTGTCCTTCCCAGAAGCAGAAATAGATGACTCCAACACTGGGTCACCATCCTTTAGCAAGTGAGGTTGCTTCCAAATCTTTGCTTTTGACAAAATTTGAAGAAGACTTAATGGGAGATGATGAATCTTTAAAGAATAATATTGGATTATAGATCACTATGCAATTTTTTGTACATACCTCAAAGTGTGTTAAAAATTGAAAGACATTTTTATAAAAGACCCTTCTGATTTTTACCAACTTACATGAACAAGATTTTACAATCCTTGAAAGTATCAAAACAAAACAAGAATAAAATTGATGCTGACAACTATCTTTCTAGTATTAGGCTCTTTTCATTCAAAGGTATAAAAATAACTTTAAAAATGTCCTTTACACCACATTGAGACTTATTTCCAATACAATTTTGTGGATTTAATATATAATATTAATTTTCAAAATTTGTCAATTTAATTATAAAATATTAATATTAACGATACTTTGGATAAAATTTTATTGGGGGAGTATAATGAAGCTAGTTCAAGGTGACATAATAAATTTTGTTTGTAATTTCAAATATCTATTGATGAATATAAAATGTATTTGTATTTATTGAATTAATATCGGATTCTTTAGGAGCGTGATTTTGTGCTTTTATTTATATTGTCAATATTTGTACTATAGTGTAAATTCTATCACACAACTAATTTGAGGAAGGTTTTAAATATCAAATTAAAAATATGTCAGTTATAAAGTTTTTCAGAATTCTTTTGCATTGTAAATGAGTGAAGAAAAATGAAGACCATTGTTTGAAATACCATGGATAGCATGCTTGTTTCTCATAAATACTGGAAAATAGCTTGCTAATAAAGTGAAATTTGTTGCTTATTGTATTGAAGGAGATTTCTACATTGACAGTCTTAATAGCATTTTAGAATGGAGAGGCAAGGAGAGATTATATATGAAGTTTTGGGGGCCTGCTTTAAAGCAGGCATTTCAGTGTGAACTTGATTTAAAGTAGGTAAAGTTAAGTAATACCTGGGGATTATTGTACAAAGACAGGATTAAATACTAGGGTTTCAAAAGGAGTTTCGGAGAGAAAACAATTATTTGGAGTTATTTACTATAAAATAAACTTTTCAGTGATAAAATAAAAATACATTTTTAGGAAGCTCCTGAAACAAATGATATTTACTATTTCTGTCTTCCTGAGCAAGGGTCCTTGGGAAAGTAGTCATGCTGATAAAGACAGTGAATGTGAATGTAGATGATTTATTTTCCAGTTGCTTTTGTGTTTCTTTTAATTGGCATAAGAAATCTATTTCCTCTTCTATATCTTTTCATTATTGCTGTTCAGTGTTTTTATTTGCACCTCCTAGAAATGCTTTTTGGTATGTTTTTACTGTCTTTTAAGAGATATGCTTGATATTTTTTCACTCAATATTTACCTCTTTAATTTTTTGGAGGAGGGGTACAATAGTCTAGAGTTATCTTAGATTGATCTTCTAGACCAACAGTTTCATTTTCCAAAAGTCTGTTCTATTATGCATCTTACTTTTTGAGTTATTAATTTTGGTAATACTGTTTTTAATAAGAAACTTAATTCTTTAATGAGAACTCATTCTTTTATATGATATTCTTACAAAATTTTGCTCATGATACCAAGTATTTTTATTTTTTATTTGAAGTTATTACCTTGTGTTCTATATCAACTTGAAAAAGTCCACTGCCTTTTAAAAATGAATTATAATCTCCTTAAAAATCTTATTCCTGTCTGTTTTGTTTCAAAAGATATTCCAGATGAGAGTTTCATAGGTGGTTGGGATATATTTCTCTGTACAAATAAAAATTTCAGTTGTGGGGCAGTAAACACAGATTTGATTGTATGTTCCCAACTTCCATTGACCAGTTCATTGTTGGGAGCAGGGGTGTGTGAATAGACCACCAGGTGGAGTTTGCTCAAATCTGGAAGTCACTGTGCTCTCACTTCATATGGTAGGTAGAATTTACTAGATGGATTGCTCCACTTATCTCCTCACTCTGGTAGTTTCAATGCTGCAGTTTGCAGCCAAGTTCTTAGCTATCAGTCTTGATGTAGCTGTTCCATAATTCTTTATTTAAGAATCCCACTGAGCAAGCTATAGCCACCTGCCTCCCCAAATCCCTGGTACCTCAGATCCTGGTTTATTATAGAATTCAACTGGTAAAGTTACTTTTTTTGATGTTCCAGAGTTATGCCTTTTTTATGTGAGAGCATGCATCTAGAATTTGTGATGGATGCTGCTATTCCCATTATCAATTGCTGTGTAATCCCTACCACAAAACCTGTGGCTTAAAACAACCACCAGGGTGTTATGTCTTATAAATTTATTGGTCAGTCATTTACATAGAATTCTTTCTGAGCAGATCTTCTTATCTTCATGGCATTGACTGGAACCACTGGGAGATGGTATGGTCTGGATGGGCTTATGGTAGCTTCACTCACAGTTCCTGAGCCCTTCTCCTTCTCCAAATATTCTGAGGGCCTCTCCATGAAATTTCTCCCACAAATTTGTGGGACCTTTTACATGAGGCTGGTTTTTGCTAGAATGAATGTTTTAGGAAATCAACACAAAAAATGAAAGAATATTTTCTGACCTGGTTTTAGGTAACACTGTATTCATTGCCATCACATTCTATTGATTAAAAGAAATCCACTAAAACAATTCAAATTCAGGGGGAGGGGAACCTAAAATTCACCTTTCAATTGAAGGAATATTAAAACATGTGCTCCAATGTTTAAGCTGCTAGTCTTATATCAATAATTATTTAACTTTCCAAGGAGATAGAATGCATAATTGAATGAATAGTTTTTAAACTCATATCAGTCAGTGAAATCATATACTTTCATTTAGTACTAGTGTTAGTACTAGACACAATTGTTAGGTATAAATTAGAAGTAGAGAATTATGAAATAGGACTCTTATTCAACCCAAAATATGAGAGTTATAATTATACCCATAACACATGAATATTATTATCCTCTCTGTTGGTGCCTTGTCAGAACCAGAAAACTCTTGAAATAAAAAGATTTTATTTTAATATAATGAAATGTGTAGATTTTTTTCCCCTCACAAAACAGAATACTCATGTTTTAACACCCAAAACCTGTAAATGTGAGCTTATTTAGAAATAGGGTCTTCATAGATGTAATCAAGTTAAGATGAGCTCATTGTAGTCCTTAATTTCCATGGACTTGTACCATTATAAGAGGAAGAAAATTTGGACATACATGGAAACACATGGACACACAGACACACACATGGAGGACAGTCGTGTGAAGACAGGAAGAAATTAGATTGAAGTTACAAGTCAAGGAAAGCCAAGGATACCAGCAAGAGAGACATGGAAGAGCCTCTCTCTAGTGCAACAGAGAGCATGGTCCTGCAGACACAAAGAATACATTTCCACTGTTTGAAGCCACTCAGTTTTGGTATTTTGCTATGGCAGCCCTGGTAACTAATATAGAGAATGTTACTTCATATTAGATCAAAAGTCCAGAATGACGTAAACTCTGATATGCTTCTATTAAAATTAATTTTTAATATGCTGATTTGTAACTAATTTCTTATTGCTTAATATTAAAATACAGTTAGTAGATCCTTCTTAGGATTTTTCAATTACCTAATTCCATAGTGATTGGGAAAAGAATCAACATTTATTAATGTTCTACTGTATGACAGTGTGATTGACTTTTTTTTTTTTTTTAAAGAGAGGGACTGTGAAAGAGAGAAAAAGAATCATTTTTTATTTAGTTTTTCTTGTGGCCTTTGTTGCTTGGACACTTGGTTGTGTACGTGATACTGGGGTTTGAACCTGCACACTCGTGCATGCCAGGCAAGTGCCATAATTGCTGAGCCACTGCTCCAGCCCCTGTGATTGACTTCTAATGCTTTAAGTCCTTTAACCCTCACAACAGCACTATGACATAGGCATTAATTTTCAAAATATGCCAATGTAGAAACTGTGGTCAACAAATTAATGCCTATTTTTTCCCTCAATTGTGAGTTTATTTAAGTTAAATGTCACTCATCTTGTTATAGTACTTGCTATGTAAGCTAGTATGTTTAACAAGTTTAATAAATGATTAATGATAAAAATTTGAATACCTGAATATTGCAGGACAGAAGAACATATTTTTAAATTGGAAGTAAAATCACGATCAAAAGCTACTAATATTGGATGCTTTCTGTGTAGGGTTCTATGTCCCGAATTACTTCTTTTCTTTAATGAGTAAACTTTATTTTTTAGAACAGTTCTAAGTTCACAGGAAAACTGGATAGAAAATAGAGTTTTCATATACTTGTTCCCCCTATACCCTTCTCTCCCTTCCCCCTCCTCCACCATTAACACCTCATACTACAATAACTGGAGTTACTTGAGAATCTGACACAGCTAGAATTTGAATTAGGGATTCATTGGTTCTCTGTGGCCATGCTTAAATCACCAAGATACCTGTTTTTATTTAATTTATTATTTAAATTAAAAACATTAAGAGCATCAGTAGGAAGAAGGAAAGAATTCTAACCAAGGTCCAGTTATGGTGGACCTTCCATATCTCAACTATTAAAAAGGCAACATTGAATAACTTTCCATTTGTCTTTACTTATTTCTCAGTGTAAGTTACTCATTTTGTGATAATGTTTAATTTAGTGTATACGTTTATGGAAATACTCATTGCATTCAATTTAAATCATTTTTCTAT
Source organism: Aplodontia rufa (assembly GCA_004027875.1). NCBI lineage: Eukaryota > Metazoa > Chordata > Mammalia > Rodentia > Aplodontiidae > Aplodontia > Aplodontia rufa. The sequence continues at coordinate 34,265 of PVKS010003658.1, forward strand.
TGCTTGTTGATGTCTTTCAAGGAAGGAACCATCTTCTACTTCCCCCCTTCACCCATAATGCACTGCACATTATTTAGCACATTGAATTATTCAAGATATTTATGAACTTAAATTTAATAAATACTTTGTGTCAGGTATTGAATTATTTAAGGCATTACAGATTTAATCCTGAAAACAACTATATAAAATACTGCTGCATATTATTTTAAGGATGAGAAAAATAAACTAAGAGAATGTAATTGATTTGTACAATATCAGGTATACAGTCAAGCTTCTATATGCTCCAAACCTTCAAAATACTGTATCTGGAGCCCACAGCCCATTAAAATACATGAATGTAAACAATGTTGTCAAAGACAGAAGTAATTCCAAGGTAAGGAAATATAAATTTTTAAATGATCTATAAATTTAATACCATCATTACATATTATACTTAATATTTGTAAAATATTTCATTACATGTTAATATTTTCATAATAAATTTTATGTTTCAAAATAATTTGTGGGTAGATTTTTTTTATTCAGAAATGTATTTGTTGAACAATCAAACAAGCTGTGGGTAGATTTCTAACTTCATAGAATAGTTACCAAGAAATCATATATAATTGGCGAATTGAGTTATTAATTACCAAAGGGATCAAAGTGCAATTTAATTTAAATTTTGAAATTTTACAATATAGTTAATGTGTTATGTACTTAGTTTCATATGCGTTTGCTGTGATATGAAGAGTGTCACTGAACGTATGTGCTCAGTGCCTGCCAAACACCAAGTCTGGCACTGAAGCAAGTGGAGAACTGGCTTGTACATTGTTGTTTTTCCACTCTGCTTTCTTCCATGACCTGTGTTGTATACTTATAAGAATTTTTGTTAATCACAACTTTATGGAATTTATTATAAAATGCTTTTTATCTTATAAATATTCAGAATATATACATTTGCATGCAACCATCCAATTTGGCCTTTGAAGTGTGAACATGAAAGACTTGACCATACTTCAAATACTAATAATGAGAATATGATTTTACATTGTTATTTCCTGTCTTTAACATTTGGTTTTCTATTTAATTATTAAATTCTATGATTAAAATGTCCTTCCATGAACTGAGTCAGTTTATTTAATTAATATAACTCTGAGGACTATTAACTTTTATTTCAATTGCCTAGTGATACAAATTGTATTGCAGTAAATTGATAATAATTTCCTTATTTATAGTGTTATTGAGATCTACATAATAAGTTGTAAAAATCTCCCATTGTATGTATATAGTTCAGTGTTAGAGTTTGTAAGCATCATCACAATAGAATTTTAGCCAAATAGAAACTCTGCAAATCCTGCTCTCCTAGCCCCAAGAAACTACTAATATAAGTGTCCTCTGAAATCACTGAATTTTTTTTCCCTTAAAATCAGGGATTGAACCAAGGGATGCTTAACCACTAAGCCACATCCCAAACCCTCTTTTAATTTTTAAATTTTAAAACAGGGTCTCCCCAATTTGCAAAAGCTGGCTTTAAACTCTATAGCCTCCCGACTCAGCCTTCAGAGCCACTGGGATTACAGGTGTACTGCCTCTGTGCCTGGCCTTGTTGGATGTTTTAAAATTACTATTTAAATTTTTTGTGGTCAATCTACTTAGATTTACTTCTTTTTGAGTCAGTTTTGGTAGTTTATATTTTTTCTAGAAATTTGTCTATTTCATCTCAACTGTCTTTTTATTTCTGCAAGGTGTCCCTGTTTCCATTCTTGATTTATTGAGACCTCTCTATTTTTTCATCATTTTGGCTAGTTTTATCCAATTTTTTGGATATTTTTAAAGAAGTAATTTTTTAATTTTTAAAATTTATTCCCTATTAAATTTTCTATTCTTTATATCATTTATTTCAGTTATCCTTTTCTGCTTTATTTGGAGTTAGTTGTTCCCAAGATTAAAGATTATTCAACTATACATGTATACACATGTGTATATACATACACACACACACACACACACACATTCATGCATTTAGCGCTTATAACTGCCCCTCTGGGAAGTACTTACATGCCCATAAAGTTGGTACATTTTAATTTTTATTCATCTAAAGTAGTACATCTCAATCCCTGACCTGAAATTATATTACAGAGCTGAAGTAGCAAAAACAGCATGGTATTGGTATCAAAACAGAACCGAAGACCAGTGGAACTGAATAGAAGATCCTGAGACAAACCCCCATATCCTTAACTATTTGATATTTGATAAAGGGGGCAAAAGTATAGTGTGGAAGAAAGATAGCCTGTTCAACAAATGGTGTTGGTCAAACTGGTCTGCCATTTGTAGACAACTGAAGCTGGATCCTTATCTTTCACCCTGCACAAAAATTAAATCAAAATGGATCAAAGACCTGGATATTAAGCCTACATCTTTAAATTTACTAGAAAAAGAAGTTGGGTCAACACTACACCTTATAGGAGTCGGCAGCTTCTTCCTGAATAGAACTCCTATGGCACATGCTGTAAAATCAAAATTAAATGAATGGGATGCAATTAAACTAAAAAGCTTCTGCACAGCTAAAGATCTAGTTAAGAGCTCAACAGAGGACATACAGAATGGGAGAAAATTTTTGCCTGCTACACCTCGGACAGAGGGCTAATATCCAGAATATATAGGGAACTAAAGAAACTAAAATCCAAACTCGCAAAAAATCCAATCGATAAATGGGCTAAAGATCTCAAAAGGAACTTCTCTTCAGTGGAAGTCCAGAAAGCCCATAAATATATGAGAAAATGCTCCATATCGATAGATATAAGGGAAATGCAAATCAAAACTTCAATGAGATACCACCTCACTCCTGTTAGAGTGGCAAAAATGAAGAATACAAACAAGGACAGATGCTGGAGGAGCTGTGGGAAAAGAGGAACACTGTTACACTGCTGGTGGGAATGCAAACTTATTCAGCCACTCTGGAAAGCAGCATGGAAAATCCTCAAAAAATTAAGGATGGAACCACCTTACGACCCAGCTATCCCACTCCTGGGAATTTTCCCAAAAGATTTGGAATCAGCGTATTATAGCGATGTAGCTTCATCAATGTTTATAGCAACTCAATTTACTATAGCTAAATTATGGAACCAACCCAGATGCCCCTCACTTGACGAGTGGATACAAAAGCTTTGGTTCATTTATACTATGGAATACTACTTGGCCATCAGAGAAGATGATATTATAGCTTTCGAAATCAAATGGATGGAGATGGACAGAATTATGCTTAGTGAAGTCTCCCAAGCTCAGAGACTCAAGGGCGGAATAGTTTCTCTCATCTGTTCATACTAGAATTTATGTTGAAGCAGTAGGACAGACGGCTGACCTAACAAATCCTCAGATTGAATGACTTTCAGTGCAACAGGGGGAAAGCTCCCCAAGATACTTGGAGGTGTAGGGGGGAGGATGGGGAGGGGGGAGGGTATATGAAGAACTCATAGGAGTCTGGTGATTGGGAAGATGGGGGAACCATCCCAGAAGCTGATGTCATTTCTCCACGAGCTACCCATTTAACGCATGAGTTCTTCTTGGGGAAACTACAACAGGTGAAACCCATGGTGGTTTATTGATGCTTTGGCATTACCCCTGGATAACAAAGTTTATATACATTGATTGCTACTGTTTTTGATAATGTTTCCCCCTCAACTATATCCTGTATCGCTATATACTTCTAATAAATTTGAAAAAAAAGTAGTATTCTAATTTTGACTATGGCTTTTTTCTTTGATATTTTGATTATTTAGAAATATTCTCATTTCTTCTGTAATTGATTTCTAATTGAATTGCATTGTGGTTAGAGATCACTCTTTGTGTGGTTTCTTTTAGCTTTCTAGAGGCTTGTTTTGTGCCTAGTACAGCATATGGTATACCTTGACAATGTCCCTCTTGTACTTGAGAAAAGATTGTGTGTACTCTGATTAGGTGGAACATCTGATAAAGTCCTCTTAGTGTTTAGTTGGTTGATTGTGAGATTTACGGCTTTCCCTTTTGAATCATCCTTTTATGGCTGTTCAATAATGAAATATACTTCAAAAGTATTCAATTGTTATTGATAATAGAAATTATCTATTTCTTGTATCTATTTCCTTGATTTCCCCTCATACATTATGGGTCTCAATAGGTTTATATGTTCATCATCATCATCATAATTTTATAATAATTTTCATAATAATTATTTCCCCTCTCATCAATACAAAATATCTTCCTTTGCATCTAACAGACATTAACATATCAGTGGCTATTTTGCCAATCAGTGTGACAGTCACTATTTGTTTTCTATTTGTTTTATGTTTTTTTCTTTTTGTATTTCCAAGTTAATTTTTGTTTGGTAAATACTTTCTGGTATATTGCAAATATTTCCTCGATGTTTCTTTTACTCTTCCTTTTTTTCTGGCTGCTTTGTGGAGTACAATTAGCATCTTAAAACAATCTAGTTTGGATTAATAGTGATTTTTACCATAAATCCTAAAACTTTGCTCTAATTTCCTCCTCCCTCTTTATACTATTATTATTATTATTATGTAAATTTCATAATTATAAGTTATCATTCATAAAATCAGCTTTGTAACTATTGATATATGCAGTTATCCACAAAAATAAATAGAAGAAAGGAGATACAATAAAAGAATTATATCATTTTTCATTAATTCCTGTTTAGATACTTTTTCTGGTAATTTTTCTTTCTCTGTATTGATTTAAGTTATTATCAAATGCCTTTTCATCTTAGCCTGAAAACCTCCATTTAGCATTTTTTATTGGGAATATTTGCTACCTACAAGCTTTCTCTGATTTTCTTTTATTTGGGAATATCTTAATTTCTGCTTCATTTTTGAAGGAGAGTTTATCTGGACATAGGATTCCTGATTGATGATCTTTTCAGAACTATGATGATGTTCCACTGTCCATTTGGGGCCGTGATTTCTGAAGAGAAATCCAGTATTTTATTGAGCATTTCTTTTATAACTCATTATTGTATTGCTCCTTTCAAGATTTTCTCTTTGTCCTTTTGTCAGCTTGCCAGAGATGTGTCTAGGTGTAAGTCCCTGACTTTATTATTCTTGAATTTTCTGAGTAGGTAAACTAATTTTTCTTTCTTTCTTTCTTTCTTTGTTTCTTTCTTTTTTTTATTTTTTGGTCAAATTTGTGAAGTGTTTGGATTTTTTTTCAAGTTATTCTGCTCTTTACTGGAACTGTCATTATTTATTTCTTTATGTTTAATGGTGTCCTACAGATCTCTCAGGCTCTGTAATCACTTTTATTTGCCAGTTTCTTTGATTGTTTTTCAGACTACATCATCTTCATTGATCTCCTTCTAGTCTACAGATTCTTTTCTACATGTTCAAATTTATTGTTGAACCCTGTGTAGTGAGTTTTCAGTGAATTTATTGTATTTTCAACTGTGGAATTTCTGGGGTTTTTCCCCCTTGGAAGTTTAAAAAAATGTTTTTATCAGTGCAACATAGTTACATATAATAGTGGGGTTCACTTTAACATATCCCTAAGTACATGTAGCATAGTTTACTGTCCATTTCCATCTCCAGTACCTCCTCTTCCCTTTCCTCCTCCATCCCCTAATTCCCTTTGTCTGGTCTACTTGTCTTCCCTTTATTTATTGCTTTTTTTTTAAGTTGGTGCATTAAAGTTATATGTAAAGTGAATACATTGTGATACATTCTTACAAGCACATGGCATAACCTAGTCAACTTCATTCCCTAGTTTTTCCTTTTCCTTCCCTGTATCCTTTCTCTTGGTCCCCCACATCTTCAATTATAGAATTTCTATCAGACAAGTTTATAGTTTATACCACTATCTATTAATATTCATTTTCCATATTTTTATGGCATGCTATTATCATAATTTCATTTAATTCTTTAGGCATGATCTTCACACATGTAGAATATCTGATAATAGTCTTTATCTATTAATTATGATATTTAAGTCCCTTGTTTAGGATACTATTTATTGGCTGCTTTTTTATACTAATGTGCATGTGGCAGACTTTTTTTGCTTGTTTGCATGTTTTACAATTATTTTTTTGGTTGAAAACCAGGCATTTTAGTTAATGTTACAACTTTGGTATCAGATTTTTCCATTCTCTTGCATTTGCTGTTATTGCTACAATTTTTGTTTTTGTTGTTGTTGATGCTTATTATTTCACAGTCTTCCTGAAATAATTATGTAGCTTCTGTAGTCCATGCAGTGTGTGGAAACTGAGTTTTGACTAGCTTTTGGTTTGCTTTGTTTCAAGTTCTCATTTTTCTTTTTACGCCTGCTTTGTAGGGGTAACATCTGTTGTCAGTAAAGTTTAGTTGTCTGTCAATGATTGGTTGGATTTTCTGAAATGACTTGCCCTTGTGTTTTCTACCCTTTGCAGGTAGACCTGTGTGATAAGGTTCACCTAAAATATCACACATTTTACAATATAACCCTGTCCTTAACCTTGTGATTGTGCAGGCTTCAAGGTCGAACATGAGTGAGAAATTGAAGCCTTTTCCTGTCACATCTTTCTTGGGCAGGTACATATCTTTTTAGAATCTCTAGGTATATCTGAAAAAAGCTTCCCATTCATGTATTTCTCCAGGGTTTCCAGTTAAGTTACTGGCTTATTTCCTATTTTCCTTGATCAAAATCATGCACTTACGCAGCTAAGAAGTTGCTAGAGGTTCCTTGCTAGTTTGGTAGTACAATGGTGGTAGGTTTACCTCTAATTCAAAAACCAAATGGAGTATTGAATTTTATAAATGAATTAATTTCTGATTGTTTCCTTAAAATATGCTGTGCTGGGCTGGAGCAGTGGCTTGGTGGTTACGGCGCTTGCCTGGCATGTACAAGCACACGAGTTCAAAGCCCAGCACCCACGTACACAACTAAGTGTTGGAGCAACGAAACCATGTGCAAAAGTCAATAAAAATTGATTCTCTCTCTCTCTCTCTCTCACTGTCCTTCTCTCTTAAAAAAATGTTGTGCCACCATTGAGGATTTGTAATTAAAGTTTTAATGCTCCTTTTGCATGTAAAAGGAGTTTTGCTTAATCATAATTTTGATGTGGAAGTATTTAGCCACTTAGCTTGGGAGGTAGTATTCAAAGTATTTAGTACATGAAAGAGGAATGACACTTATTCATGAAATTATTATTGATTATTTACTATATGTTCAACATAGTACTCACCCAAGGATATAGAATTTTTATGTATGTATAAAAGTTTTATATATAAAATTTTTATAAAATGTCATGTGTTTTTATTAAAAAGTTACATTTTAAAAAAATATTAAGTGACTCCAAATTAGTCATCATGTGTATAGTTTACAGCCTGATACTTATTACAGAGTAGGCAGGGGAATGGGTAAAGTTTACAGGAAATGTCAGGATTTTAACTTATATATATGTTCATAGTTGGCTGATTCCAGATTCATTAATTACATTATTTACTATGAAAAAAAAACAACAAATTTAGATTTCTACATATTTTCTCTGGAACTTAAGACCCTGGAGTGTAGAAATCAAATTTGTCTTTGTCACCAGTGCTTCCCATTCTCTCTAGCATATAAACTGTGCTCAGTTTATATTTTGCTCAGTAAATGAATTTTGCCTTACAGCTTCCTGCCTTGAGTAGGCACAGTGTTTCTTTTTTTCATATGAAAACCTGTAAAACACTAAAAGTTTGATTAGTATAATGTTGAAGACTGCTAAAATCTGTTTCCTTAGAGTATGTGTCACAACTAGTTTTGAATATCTTCTTTCATATTCTGTTCAGCAATTTGCCATGGTTATGAATTTTTTTAGGTAAAGTTTAAGAATTCCACAAGATATATGTGAGCCCCTTTCCCCAGGGTGGAAGAAAGAAGAATACATTTCAGTATCCATATATCAACACATAATCTTTTTATTACAGTCTTGTGGTTATGAAGGAGGGCATGACCTCAACAAACCATTAAGATTGTATCAGTCAGTTAAGGTTAGCTTTACTGTGATAACAAAGTTGGAAAAACCATTAAAACAAGCAAAGCTTTTATTTTATTCACATTTAGGTTCAATGTTTACAAATCAGTCATAGCTCTAGCTCCTGTGTCTTTTCAATTTGGGATTCAGTAAAAAGGGGTGCTATCTTTCCAGGACATGCCCTTTGTGTGGAAAAGAGAAAATTCCATTTGCCTGGAAGTGGGATTGGTCATATCCACTCCCTGATTGCCAGTAGCCAACGCAAGTCAAAAGGCACAACATTATGTAGGTAGTAAAGTGGGGAAGTTTAGTTCTATATAGAAAATGGTGCCACTAGCTATCAGCCAAGCCTGACTTTGGGGGCCTTCCCAAAGGAAGGGGTAGCCATAATAAAGGTAGTATAATGCCTATCCTATCTGTGGTCCCTAAGTAAGTATTTGGATTATTTTACTCTTTGCCATAGGTTGATTAGTTAGTCAGGATTCCCTATAGAACTAGAACAAGTGAAATATGAATATATAAAGACATTTGTTTTAAGGAATAGGTCATGAGATTATATTGACAAAAATCTGCAGTTCAAGTCAAAAGGCTGTTAGGTTGGAGATCTTTGGAAAGGCTGATGTTTCAGATCAAATCCAGAATCCATCTGCTAGCAAAATTCTTTCTTATTTGGATGAGGTCAGTTTTTTTTTCTAGCCACACGTTTGTCTGAATAAAGCCCACCCACATTACCAGGTGCAATCTGCTTTACTTACAATTCACTAATTTAATTATTAAAATAATTCCAAAACACTCCTGCAGAAACATGCAGAATATTTGATCATATATCTAAGCACAGTGACTCCACCACATTCATTCACACGATTTATCATCACACAATCTGTATTGCTATCCTAGCTCATTTATTTATTTGCATCAAATCACATACATAGGTAAGCCCTCCCAAAAGACTTAAAGAGTACTTAATTATGATTTTATACTCAGTGATACAGATTGGGAGACATAGTAAAATGGCTAGGTAGTCAGGACAATGAGCCCCATTCAACCATACCTAGAAGCTAGCAGGTAGAGAGAGATTAACAGGAATGCTCAGGGCCTTTAAATGCAAAAGACCATGATGCTCACCAGTGGGAGCAACTCCTTTGTCCCAGAGGCAGGAGAACTAACTGGGGATGAACACAGTTGGGAACTTGGAAAGATTTGCTACCTGTTTTGCACAGATTTTAAGCAATGGTTTTGGTGCTTAGTTTCAATGCCTGTTTTACATAGAGTTTAGCCAATGGTGTTGGTGCTTTTCTCAATGCCTGCTTTGCATGAATCTTATTCAAGGGTCATATCCAAAACCTATATAAACCCTGGCCTAACACACATAAGATGGCATCCTGCTTCCAGATACTCCTCCATTTTATGGAGTCTGCTCACCTTCCTTAAATAAATTCTACTCCTTTTACTCTTCACTTCCATGGCTGTCCATGGATTTTATTCTTCAAATTCTCCAGACAAGAACCCAGAAGACTGGTGCTGAATTCCTGGGGTGTATTTTCACACCAAGATCTGCAACACACTGCACAGCAGTAGTAGGGGGAAAACCCAGCTCTTAGCTGGGTCGGTGCTAACACTGTTTCAGCTGCAGAAGCCTGCAGCCAGCCCAAATTCCCAGTTTTAACTGGGAATAGCTGCAAACACTAAAAATGGGCTAGTTTGGCTGCTGGAATCTGTAGTCAGTGCTAATTGCACTTGTCAGCGGGAGCAGAGAATCTGGCCTCATCTCAAAACATTTATATCATCAGCACTGAAAAAGAATTAACATATACGAGAAGATCTGATCCATATAGCCAGAGTCCTAAGTATTTTCTTTTTTCTTACTGCTTCCCTAGTACTGATGCAGGGTTTTTGAGATGAGGCCAGATTCTCTGCTCCCACTGGCAAATGGAGTCTGGGTCGACTACAGATTCCAGCAGCCAAAATAGCCCACTTGTAGTGTTTTCAGCTATTCCCACCTAAAACTGGGAATTTGGGCTGGCTGCAGACTTCCGCACCTGAAATAGTGTTAGCAGCTCTCTAGCTAAAGGCTGGGTTTTGCAGCTTTTGGAGTGGGGGAAATTCACCCCAGGAATTCAGTGCCAGTCTTCTAGGTTCTTGTCTCACTAATTTGAAAAATAAAATCCAAAGACAACCATGGAAGGAGGAGTAAAAGGAGTAGGATTTATTTAATGAAGGAGAGCAGAGATTCTGCTAGGTGGAGGGGTACCTGGAAGCAGGACCCTGTCTAATGGAGGTTAGGCCAGGGTTTATAGTGATTTGGGGTATGAGCATAATTAACATTCATGTGAAGCAGGCATTGAGAAATGCATCTATATCATTGGTTGAAACCTATGCAAAGCAGGCATTGAAACTAAACACCAAAGTCATTGATTAAAATCTATGTTAAAAAGGTAGCAATTCTTTTCAAGTTCCCATCTGTGTCTACCCTAACTTCTTAGATTTTCCCCTCTCTGGGACAAAAGAGTTGCTCCCACAGGTGAGCCTCATGGTCATTGGCATATAAAGGCCCAGAGCAGATCCGTTAATGGCTCTCTACTGGCTAGCTTCTAGGTGTGATTGAATGGGGTCCAAGGTCCTGACTACCTAGCCATTTTACTGTCTCTCTTAAAACTGTCTCAGTACTATGTGACATAGAACATTCTCATAAATACATTTATTAATAAAAGAAAAATTAATGAAACCTGAGATTTCATGAACTATACAAGTAACTATAAAAAAAGCTGGGCTATATTAAGTATCAAAATAAAAAGGACAACCACAAATAGAATTTCAGATCGCTAATATTTGGGAAACTGTGAATAACATTTAAATAGAAGCTTAATTAGGTAGAGAAGAAAAGGCAGGGAGTATTAGGTGGAGGACATAGTTTAATTAGGGCACAAAAGTATAAAGGGTATAGCATATTTAATTTGCTGGAATAAACTTATAAAAAATGATTTGAGGCCTGAGTATCTGAAAGTGGGGAAGAAAGTTCATGGCCCCTCTATTGTGAAAATGAATGCTGTGAATGAGTTTTATGAAAGATTTTCTGGCAGTTATTCATATAAAGGATAGTCCCTGGATCTTAATTTTAAAATCCAGATTGTTAATATGGAAGGAAGTGGAGGCATCCCAAATCTGAGCTATGGGTGGTAGTGGAAAAGAAAGCATGTCCAGTGCCCAGAGCTCAGAACTAGACAAGGGAGGGGATGTCCAGTCTTCATTGGTGTTCTATAATCTGCATTGTCCATAATAAATGGAAATAATGTACCTGATTGGTGAGAAATATAACAACTTTGCTTTAGTTGGGTGCAATGTTGGAAAGCCAGAAAGAAATTAAGGAAATGAAGTATAGTTTTTAAATGAAAATTTTTATTTTGATAAGACATTAAACAAACAAAAATGAATCCATCTTTAAAAATTTTGAAATTTCTTCAGATGTTTGACAATGAGCACAATGTAATGAGGTAAAAAAAAATTGTGGGCATAGGTTATAGAACTCTAATTAAAATGTAAGTATTCTATAACCCAGAAGTTCTACTACTTGGTGTGCACCCAAGGAATACACTTAAAATGTGCTCAATAAAGCATGTGAAAGGGTATTTACTAGCAAGCATTTTTAAATGACAAAATACACATCAATAAGAGAATTAGTACACTATGGCATTCCCATTCTGTAGATGATGATGAAAAGAATGAAGCAGTGTGATAAATCCTATGTTAAAAAAAACCTGTGTAGTACATGTTTTCCTATGTATCTGTATATGCCATACATGTAATAGAATACATATATGTAGCAATAATAACAGTCATATCTGGGAACTGGACTTGATGTGAAGAATTTTCTGTAACAGAAAACTTTAAGGAGAAAATTATCTTCACATAATATTTGGGTAATCAAAAGAATAAATGTAAGAAGGGAAATGATAATTAAGACAATAAGAGAGGGGGAGAGTGGGGGTCAGTGGTTATGGCACTTGCCTGGCATGTGCAAGGACATGAGTTCGAACCCCAGCACCATGTACACAATGAAGTACAAAGAGCAATTAAAGCCACAAGAAAAACTAAGTAAAATTGATTCTCTCTTCTCTCTTACTGTCCCTCTCTGTCTTAAAAAAAAAAAAAAAGAGAAATAATTTTAATCTTGTGCTTTAAAAAATAGGCAAATATGAATCTGAAGCTCTCAGGTAGTTAATCATAGACAGTCTATATTGTCACTTTATCTTAAGAATTGTTAAAAAATGTCATGAAAGGACAATCTTGGAATCAAAATTTATCATAAAGCAAATTATAAATAGTGGAAAGAGTTGGCAGGAAAGAAATGGTAAATTATTGGCAAACACAAATGTGAATTTCCGAATTCTAATTGGGCAGAGTAATTGGCTAGATCAATTAGTTGTCATGGTGGTTTGGGAAGAGGAATGATATTTTAGTATTCATGCAGAGACCAAAAACTACAGATGCCCTGTTTTTGGCACATATAACTGAAAAATCACACAAAAAAGATTTAATTATGAAAGGAAAAACAAATATTTGTTCTATTGTCTGCCAGGTTTTGACCTAGAAAGAACTGCAATGATTCACAGAACGATTTCAACTCTTTCTTGTAAACATATTCAATTCAATGTTTTAACTATTTATGGAATAATTTTTAAATATGACTAGAGCAGAAGTAGGACATCCAAAGTTATTATGTAAGTGAACATGTAGAGCAGGTTGTAGTTTCTTGCAAGAGAGTTAAGTATTTATTGTGTAATATATAAAGTATAACAAAACATGAGTTTTCTCCCTCCCCTTGTTCTAGCTTTTGAGGAGTGTATTACACTGCTGTGAAACAAGTAGGGGACTGTGAACATAATAGCAGCTCTACCCAAGAGTGTTCCAGGTGATCCAACATACCTTACTATTCCTTCACTTTCCCTCTTCTCCTCAACCCTCTATCATCTTGGATTCTTGGAGTTCTTCTGTTTATACTTGAATAGCTCCCCAGTGTTGGGAAATTTATTCCCAGCAACAATAGCTCCATTTTCAGATTCTGACTTTGAGTAGTCTATGTTGCCACTAATATTTTGTTTAGTTTTCTTGTAACTTGGTCTTCACTGACACCAACTGTGGGGTTTTTTTGCTTTTCTTTCCCAGTGTATCTTTTTACAAGGAGTGCATGAACAGCAAGTTAAGGAATGACATAAAAATATACATTGAAGCCCTTATTGACATTTTAAATGTAAATAATTCTCTAGAACTAGATGTTTTATCCAGTGTGAATTTATGGAAACAGTAAACAGGTGGGAACTATGATAAAGGATATGAATGCAGAAAACATAAATAAGTATGACCTGCTGGTGGGAAGCGAACCTGGTTTTTGTAAAGGGAAATCATGCTTGACTATTGTAGATCTTTCAGTGGGTAACTAAAATAATGGATTAGAGAGGGCAAGAGGATATATGTTATTTAGACTTCATTTTAGAGTTTGGCAAAGTTCCTAATCAAAGACTGTTCTATAAGCATGTGAATTACTGTGAAATTGAGGTGGGAAGTAGGGGGAGTTGTTTAGTCATGGATTGGGAATTAGCTTAGTGACAGGAAACAATGATGAACAGGCATTTTGCTCCATGGACAAAATAAATAGTAGAGTCCTCAATAGATTGCTTCAGGGCCCAGATTTATTTAACCTAATCTGGGGGAAAAGCAATACCACAAAAACTCCCAATTTCCATATGTTCTTGAGCTCTTTTGCATAACAAAGTGCCATTTTAATGGGTGTACAGCTGCAAAAGATCTCCTGATACAGGGTGTGTGTAGAGAATTCAAATATGGCTTTACATAAGAGCAAGGTTAAGAAAAACTCCTCAAAACTCTGAATATGTTTAGAGGAGAGCTAGTTACAAACAAACTTTGTGACTGAGAAGTGGGATTTGTACTAACTCTGTGGAAACAAAGTCATTGTTCTGTAGTCAGTGTAATTATCATGACTGGGCATCATCAGAAAAAGGAATGGAAATAAAAGAGAAGAGTCTGTGCATTGGTCTAGCATGAAGTTTATTTCCTTCTAGAACACTATTGCCCCTTTTAACTTAAAGGAGGCAATCACAGCGTTTAAGATGAGTATGTTATGTGATCAACATCATGACTAATCGAAATCAACAAATCTTAAAATCTAAAGATGTATAATTTCTGAATTTTTAAACATTTTAAATTCAAATACAGGCACCCCAACTTATATTGAGGCTTGAACAAATTTTAGGAAAAGATGAAAGGAAGTGTGTTGATGGAGGCAGATCAGAGTGGTGCAACTTCAAGCCAAGGGCTGCTCAAGATCCTTCCCTGGAAGCTTCAGAGTGACCCTGGTTCTGTCAACACCTTGGTGTCAGACTTGTGGCTTCCAGCAGAACTTGGAGAGAATGAATTCCATTGTTTAAAGCAAATCAGTCTGTAGTATTTTGTTATGGCCACCCTAGGAAATGAGCAGAGGCAGGTGGTTATGAAGTCTTACTCTCTCTCTGCAAATTGTGGTAGTTATATTCTGGGTGTTTACTTCCTGATATAGAACTTAACTGTTTAGTCTCTGAAAAGTAAGAATGAAATGATTTTCTTTGAAGACGTATGAGGTGGGTGAATATGTATGAGAGGCAGGGAGAGAGAGAGAGAGAGAATGAACACAAGAGAGTGAGCATCCATGAGCACATGGACACAGGGAAAGAGAAATCTCTTTCTTTTCTTTTTGGAACAGTTAATTCAAATTTATCAAAATGGATATATTTGTAATGTCTTTTTTTTTTAAAGAGAGAAGGACAGTGAGAGAGAAGTGAAAGAGAGAGAGAGAATCAATTTTTATGGAGTTTTTCACATGGCTTTCATTGCTCTGACACTTAGTTGTGTACATGGGTTCTGGGGTTTGAACCCATGTACTCATGCATGCTGGGCAAGCACTGTAACTGAAACCACTGAGCCGCTGCTCCAGCCCCCATGTCTGGTTTTTTTTGTTTTTTTTTTGTTTTTTGTTTTTTTTTTAGGAGAGAGGGACACAGAGAGAGAGAAAGAGAGGGAGAGAATCAATTTTTATTTAGTTTTTCATGTGGCTTTCATTGCTCCAACACTTAATTGTGTACATGGTACTGGGGTTTGAACCCTCATATCGCATGCCAGCTAAGTGCTGTAACCACTGAGCAACCACTCCAGCCCCTTGTAATGGTGTCTTAATAGTGGTCTTCAGGTTTTTTTTTTAATTTATTTGTTTTTTTGGGCTTTATGAACGCTAGGCAAGCACTCTACCCCTGAGTTCAACTGTAAATTTAGTGCAAACATTCTAGAAAGCAGTATGGAGAATCCTTAAAAGGCTAGGAATGAAACTACCATACAACCCAGCTATCCCACTCCTTGGATTATATCCAAAAGATTTACCATCAGCATATCAAAATGATGGCAGCTACATCAATATATATAGCAGCAAAATTCACAAATAGCCAAGCTGTGAAATCTATCTAGGTGCACTAAACAGATGAATGGGTAAAGAAAATGTATTATATATACACAACAAACTATTACTCAGCCATAAAGAATGATTTTATGCCATTTACAGGTAAATGGATGGAATTGGAGACTATAAGGCTAAGTGAAGTAAGCCAGTCCCAAAAAATCAAAGGTTGATTGTTTGTCTGATATGTGGAAACTAATCCAAAATAATGGCAAGCAGGGTAAAAAATAAAGGAGAAAGAAAGTGAAGAAAAAGAGAAAGGGAATTAAATAGAAGAAAGATCAGTAGAATATACATAGGGGATTGAGGATGAGAAAGGAGGGTCAGAAAAGGGAAGAACATTGGAATGAATCTGATTGAACTGTTTTGTATATACATGAATACAGTATAGGGCAGCCCAACATCAACTGTATTCTCAAGACAATGAAAACAAACAAACTATAAATTACAGAAAGATCAGTGAAGTAGAGGAAGGGGAACAGAGGTAGGAAGAAGAAGGGTAGGGGCAGTGCTAGGAACGGAATTAGAGCAAATTATATTTCATGCACTTATTATGTCAAAATGTACCCTAAAATTACATATAACTAAAAATCTAATAAAAAGGAGAAAAAGAGTGATCTTTAGGGATGGATCAGAAAGGAGTAATTAAAATAGCTGCATTTTATGTCAAAGCAGAACCTTCTTGATCAGTACAAGTCTAAACATTATATTAAATGCTGGAGAGAGAAAATAAGTTTCATTAAGAATGTGTTGACTAGTAGAAGGACTAATAAATATGTAACAACTAAATTCACTTTCATGGTTTAGAGGCCATGATAAGAATATATGTGGATTTTAACAGTGCACAAAAGCAGGAATGGTTGATTCCATAGCACTGGTAGGAATAACATACAGTTTTTCCTAGCAGGAATGGCACTGGAGCCAAAATGATGAACAGAGAGAAAAAAGAGAAATTAGGTTGATGAGTCATAGAAATTATGTCTACCTTCCCACCTGTTATGACAAGTGATTCTTCATTCTGCAGATGGAGCAGAATTTTTCCAAATGAAAATTTGATTGTATAGATGATTTTCCCTTAGGTCTAGGATAAAGCTTCAATGCCTTACAATACTTACTCAGCCCTATGAAGTATTCAAAATAGAAAGTTTAAGATATTTCTGTTGTAGTTCTCTTTAATTACTTCAACCCTTGAGTAAAGTCTGCCGAAACCATTCAGCTTTTGTGTGGAGAGATGCTTATTCGTGAAATATAGCTACGCAGTCACATAAAGTGAAAATTCCAAGTAAATTTTTGCCTGAAATATATAAATAATCAAGCAGAAAAGTTTACATTTTTTATATTTAATTAGCCAGATAATTACTTCAGTTTTCCTTCATTCTGAAAACTTTTCTATACCACATGGGCTTGATTTTTCTTTTCTTTTTTTTTTAAGTTGTCAGTTTCTCTACTTTGTTTCTGGTGCACAGTTTAGACTGGCTGCTATCTGTTTCACTATTATTATCATTGGAAACAGGACATTGGTATTTTTTTCTTGACCTGACAATATTCATTTTATAGACATGATTTTTAAGAACTTTAAGGCAGTTAATGTGATCATTAAATACTTCTTTATGGGTTTTGTTAGATAAACACAAGTCTTATTTTCTTAAGGCAATTTTCTGGTATGTTTTATGTTTTGCTTTTACAAAATCAATAACCGTTCTGTATATTTTCGCATACAGTTTGATATTTTTCTTGCTGTTTAGTTTAATCCTTGCTTGGAAACTTTTGACCTCTGACTCTGTTACTATTGTAGAAAGAATTGTTCATATCCCCCATCTACCAGAGTAGACGCTCCAAGAAAAAGAAAACATATACAAGCTTTAAGAAAAATAAATTCACAATCAATGTTTTTGCTACAGTTACTAAAAGTCTTAGAGGCAATATTTATGTGAACTCTACTTTATTTCACATAAAAATAGCTTTATATGGACTTTTTAGGTTGAGATGATTAAAAACCATGCAAAATTTTAGAAGAATCCTGCTTTACATTTTAAAATCAGTGTTGTAGTATGCATTTAGCTTAGCAAATATTAATTGTCAAAATATATTCTAAATATATCTGTAAATACATGCATGTTTTTGCCATTACTTTTCTAGAGGAAAAAGTTTGAGTTTAGATATTTAGTCATAATTCCCTTTGATATTAATGAAAACTTCACATATTACTTCTACATGGAATACCTCATTAATTTACACTGTTTATATGCCAAGTATTAAAATTATATTAAATGATTTTTGTGTAAATCAAATTGTTCTTATAGTTCCATTTGGTTTGATACACACTTATTTCATCTTTCCAACTTCCACCATTTTTTAGAAAGGTGTTTGGTAGAAAGCACTGGGATCTTCTGTTTTAGGATTTAAGTTACTGAAAAGTAGTATTAAATTTCATTACGTGCCAGGAGCTAGCATAGCAAGGCAGGGCTTTATCATTTAGAAAGGGAAATATAATTTGTCCTTGGTATCTTCTTCTTTCTCTTCGCCTCTCTCTATATATCTCCCTTAGTTACTATAACTCTAAATCATGTTTCAATTTCTAATGAATATAATGAATATTCTTTGATATATAAAGAATCACAAAACTTTTTATATTTTGCCTATATTAACTTTACATGTTATGGTCAAATTACCACAAATTCATTGGCTTAAAATAACACACATTTATTATCTCACGATTTCTGAGAGTCAGGAGTACAGGTGTGGCTTAGATAGTTCTCATCTGGAGGATCTACTTTGGAGAGATCCCCTTCTGCGTTTCCTCAGGTTGTTAGTAAAATTAATCTCCTTGTTACTAGAAGATTAATGGCAGTTTAGTTTTTCAAAATCCTGAGGTAAGGAGGCAGACAAAGTAGGGGATGCGGAGCTTCTAGTTTGAGTAGATTATATTATAGCAGAGCATTGTATAACACAATCATGGAAGCGACATTCCATCCCCTTTCTGTGACATCCCATCACATTTGCTGTATTCTAACAGAGACCAACAAGTCAGCATCCATCCACACTCCAGGAAGGGCAGTTTTACAAGGGAATGAAGACTGGGAGGTGGTATCACGGTAGCCACTATACAGTCTGTCTCCTATACCACATCACTTCTACAGGCTATATTAGGAAAAATAAAATACTTTGCCTGAATGCACTGATATATCTTTCCTGGTTCCCATTTTCAATTTGCATCACGAAGAATTGCAAATTGTATGCTTATACACCACTGCTTTATGAAAAAAGAAAAAAATAGTAAATGGTTTAGATTTTACTTCTAAAGAAAACTGATTTCAATTTGAACGAGGCTACAAAGAAAAATTACTCCCATATTTTGCTGCTTCTACTTTTTTCTTCTGCTTTTTTCTTACATGGACTTATTATAAATGTAAATAAAATGCTTATGGTAAATTATTTAAATATTATAGCTGAATATAAAGGACAATATACCATTAAACGAGAAATCCTCTATTCACTATGCTTGGTATAGACACTTATACATGTATAAACAGATTTTTTGTTTCTAAAGAGAGGACAGTGGGGGGGGAGAAAATCAGTTTTATTTAGTTTTTCATGTGGCTTTTGTTGTTCCGACACTTTGTTGTGTATGTGGTATTGCGGTTTGAACTCATGAACTTGCATGTGCCAGGCAAGCCCCGTAACTGCTGAGCCACTGCTCAAGCCCATTAAAGAGATTTTTTTTTTATTTTAAAATGACACTGTAATCTAATTCTTAGAACTTTCTCATACCCTGGATGTTCATCATTACAACTATGCATAATTATGTCTCTTTGTCTGTAATGGCTATTTAGTATTCCATTTAAGTGTTTTTATCATCATAATTAAAATTCTCTGCAGAGATGATTTTTCTATTTGTATGCTAAAATATTTTTTGTTACTAAATCCTATCAAACCAGTCTAAAGAGAAAAGGAAGTTTGCCATCACAAATCAAAAAAAAAATTAGGAGTCTTATAATTTTTGTTTTAAATTTTTTTTTTAGATCTATCTTTTATCTTTTGGAGAGAGAAAAGAGCAAAAGAATCAATTTTTATTTTATTTTTTCATCTTGTCTTTCTTTTTCTAACACTTAATTTTTGTGTGTGGTGCTGGGGTTTGAATCTAGGTCCTCACACATGCCAGGCAAGTGCTCAAACCACTGAGCAACCACTCCAGCCCAGGGAGTCTAACTTTTGAGTATAATGGGCAACATGATCTCAGTTAATATCATCTGTGACTGGTTGCTCTTCATCTTTCTGCTTGCTTCTCTCTTGCATAAATCTCCCACTAGACTGGAGATCTCCACTGATCTCTCTTTAAGATGGCAGAATAGCTGCCAGCAGCTCCAGACTGTGTCTTATCCTGGGGAACCAGCCAAAAAGAGGGCCCCTCTCATACTTCTTCAAGTAAAAGTGTTAAAAATAATTCTGCTTGGCTCTGATTGATGTGTAAGCCCTTCTCTTAATCATTTGTTGTATTAAGGGAAAGAATATTCTGATTTTCAAGTTTGGGTCTACTCAGGCAGTTGTAGTGAAATAGCATAAACTGGGTAGCTTCTAAGGAGAATTTGCTTCTTATAGTTCTTATTGCTGGGATGTCTAAGATCAAGTGCCGGCATATTCAGAGCCTATTAAGGGCTACTTTTTTCTTTCATTGGTGACAACTTAGAGCTGTGTCCTCACAAGACAGCTGGGACAAGACACCTGTCTGGGAGCACTTTGTTTCTATTGTTTTATTGCATTATAGTTACATATAATTGTTGAATTCATTTTGACATAATCATAACTGTGCATGGAATTTAGGTTACTCCATTTCAGTCTCTGGTGTCTCCCCTTTCCCTCTCCTCCCCCTTCCCCCTATTGCCCTTTATCTACCCTACTGGAATTCCTTCCACATCTGAATTTTTTATTTACTTCTTTTTAATTGATGCTTTATAGATGTACATAAAGGTGGAATTCACAGTGGTGAGGAGAATTGATACAGGCGCATAGCATAATTTTGTCAGATTTTTCTGGCATTTGCTCCCTTTCCTGTTCCTTCTCCCTCCCCATTTCTGTCAGTCTCCTTCCACTTCACTGATCTTCACTGGGAGTTCTTTTAAGAGGACATTGATGCCATTCATGAGGCTTCTACCCTTACAACTTATACCTCCCAAGTGCCCCATCTCTAATAACATCACCTTGGGTATTAGTAATTCAACATATGGATTTTGAGGGGGACACAAATATTCAAACTATTGTAGGTCACAATCCATTCTTTGAGAATGGGGTATCAGTCCCACTGAAAGAACATGAACTAAGAGTGGGGCATGGATAAATTTATACTGAACAAGCAAAACAAAACAATATGTACATCTATCAATATGGGTATATCTTTATAAATATCTGTGCTATATTTAATAAAATATTATAAATACAAGTGCTGGATTAAATATATATGTTCTTGTAATTTCCTGGGTTTTCCCATGGTTTCCTCTCTAATGAATATCTCAGTTCACACTTCTGCTGATAGTGCATAACTTTGTCCATTCTATGTCTCATCACTTAATCTTTTCCACTCAAATATTGAAGAAAGGAAATCTCATATTGTTTCATTAGATGTTTCTCTAACCGTGATTCTAGGTGAGCATGTGTTTTTTTTTCCCTATTTATATTTGCTATATGTGTTGTTTCCTTTTTTATAAATGCCCTGCTTATATAGTTTTCTAATTATGCCAAAGCAAATTAGTATGTTTTCTTTCATTTGTGGAAGCTAGAGTAAAATAAAGGAAAGGGGGAGGAAAGGACAAGATTACATAAAAAACCTTTCAAATGTAAATTAATAGATGAACTAAATGAAGTATAGTGTAGTAGAGGTAGGAGAAGGGGAGAGAGGGGAGGAATGGTCGGAGAGAATAAAGAGAGGGTACAGGGAGGGAGGGAAATAAGTATATTCTGTACCTATCAACAGAAGAAAGTGACCATGGGAAGGAAGAAGAGTAGGGGGAGTGCTTGGGTGGAATATTGGCCAAATTATATTGTCATATTGTCTGTATGTGTGAACATGTAACAACAAATCCCATTATGTGCCACTTTAATGCACCAAAAAAGATTTGGAAAAAAAAAAGGAAAAAAGAAATAAGCTTAAATATTTATTAATTAATCTTATTTAATTCAAAAATAATTTTAATTATTCAGAGGTGAGGTTTATGATTTGGTAACCAGATGAGGCAAAGAGGGTACACAAAGAAAGGAGGAAAATATTTTCAG
Organism: Aplodontia rufa; assembly: GCA_004027875.1. NCBI lineage: Eukaryota > Metazoa > Chordata > Mammalia > Rodentia > Aplodontiidae > Aplodontia > Aplodontia rufa. Next base: position 55,984 of record PVKS010003658.1, read on the forward strand.
GGCCATTTTTTTTTCTTTTTCAATGACACACAGCTTCTACTATGATATAACTTTATCAAATAAGGAAACTATTGATTAGCATAGGTTGGTATGCTGTTATATTCTGAGCAGAACTGATGAGTCACTAAGATGCTTCCTATACTTTTGTCAGGGTATGACAAGGTATGAGTGTCACCAATGTGTCTGGGCAGCCCAGAGGGAGAAGGGTCATCGAATAGAAATATAGCTAAGGGCTCAGTTCTTTTGAAGGCTGAGAACCCTGAGATCTATCTTAGGATAGAAGATGGTCAAAGACAAACTTCAAAGTAAATATAGAAGAAAACAAAGAGTAAAGACAGTCTTGTGATCTAAAGCCTAAATCATTGTTTTGCAGAGCTCAAGTATTCAGAGGTCAAGAGAAAGTGTTGATTTCAACAATAACATACAATATTTGCCTGATTAATTTTTCAAGTAAATCATAGTACTAGCTTCCCTGAAAGATCAGATATGGTCTGAAAACCTACAGTGAAAGCCTTCGACAACATGGAAAAAAACAGAAACTTCATATTAAAAGACAAAAGTAAAGACTACAAAAATGTGCAATTGCATTTACTCTTAGCTGTTTTATTAAGAGAAAATTTTGGATTTAGAACAAGAGTAGTTATGTAATAGATGTTATAATTCTTTACATATACATCTACAGTAATTGCTAGTGAATGGTTATGAGGTACAATTAAAGCAATGAGTCATTCCTTTCATAGTCAAAGAAAAAAGGAAACCACCTAGATGTGTCTTTAAGAGCTTTAAAATGGTGATTTCTCAATTCAGTAATTTGTGCATATGTATTGTGCTAGACATTGTTTTTTTCACCGAGTTTGCAATGTTTTTAAAAAGACACAAATACACCTGCTTAACGGAGTTCTTAATCATCTAGGGAACACAGACTGAATAAACCAAAAATGAAGCCAAGCTATAAATAGTAATATATTTTTAATTGCTGTGATGAAAAATAATAGGGTATTGATAAAACAGTGCTAGAATCAGTTCTATGTGTTTATTCATTTTGACTAATTCAACCTCCTTAATATATAAAGCAGGTACTGTTATCATTTGTCCTTTATAAATGAAGCCATAGAGACAAATTGTCATTTGCCCTTTATAAATGAAGCCACAGAGACAAAACATGGTTTTTCATTGTAACACAGCAGGAAGAAATAAATACTGGGCTGTAATCTTGTGTAATCTGTGCTCTCAGTTCTTAAGGACTACTGGTTGGAGGATTGCGATAGAGAATAAACTACATTGACAAGGTGATTAGGGAAACTTTCACTGAAGAAGTGACTTTTAAATTGAGACTTGAAGAATGTGATAGATTCAGACCCTGAAGACCAGCATTTAAGGTAGAAGGAAAATATCGTCTATGTCCCTAAATTGGGAGAAAAACTGATAAATTCTAGGACATAAAATGCTACTACTAATAATTAAAAGAGGAGATAGAAGATTAGGGAGTACAACCAAGAGACGCACTTTGAAAGGACGTGCAAGCCAGTGTTAGATTTGAAGTGCAATAAGGAACTATTAGATCTGACCTGGTCTGATTTGTGTGATTGTCTGCTGTGTAATGAGACTGGAGAAAGACCACTGGACTACACTGAGGACAACTGCCAGGAGATTGTTTCAGTAACCCTGGAAAGAGTTTTTGAGAAAGGTGGTGGGAGAAGAGGTGAAAAAGACTGGACATAGATTGAATGTGGGTGGTGCAGAAGATCACAGAATCTAGGAATATTCCCAATTTTCTAGAATTATCCAATGTGGTGTCACTTTTGGTAATTTGAGCATATGGCACTAAAATGTAAGTCCAGAAAAGACTGAAATTGAACATTGTTCAGTGTTTGGTTTGGGATTTATTAAATTAAGATGCTTATAAAACATTCTATTAAACATATCATGCAGGAAATTGGATATGAGAGCCTGGAATCCAAGGAGAAGTGTGAGGAAAAAACATAGTTTTGAAATTGTCAGTATAGACAAGTTAAAGTTCATTAACATATAATATCCAACATGTGTAAGACCTTGGGTTTGATAATCCCTAGCACAAAACAAAAGGAACAAATATAAATCCAGATAAAGGATCCAAACCCTTACCAGAAAACCTTGACAATGGGAGATAATAGGGGAAGAATAACCAGAAGAAAGAAAAAAAATTGAGGAAATGTCAAATTGAGGAAACATATTAGAGAAAATGAGAGAAATGAATATGAAGAGAAGGAATTTGTCATTTTTTTCAAAGGGCTTTGTAAACTGAGAGCACAATAATCTACATATTTTCTTGATACTAAGCATCACTATTTTTCCCTCTCTGGTACTTGGGATTGAACCTAGGGACACTTTACAACTGTACTGCACCCCAGTTCTTATTTTTTATTTTGACACATTTTCCCATGCTGGCCTTGATTTGAGGTCCTCCAGCCTCCACATCCTTAGTTGGTGGGATTACAGGCATCTGCGCCATGTCTGGTTGCATCTCTATTTCATATTGACCCTTTCCGGCCATATATTACAAACCAGTTAGCAACAACTCAAGGCATGTCCTTCATTTCACATGTTTTGATTTGTATAATAACCAGTTGGCTATTTATCTCATATTGCATTTCTTTCTGTTAGATTCACCATAATATTTATCTCACAAAAACGTCAACAACCAAAAGCCAAAAACTGCGAAACATTTGTAATTAATACTATCAAAATATCTGTCATTTCATAATTAGTCCAAGAAGAAAGAGCACATGTTTAGAACTCTCTGGAGAAGTGGCCAAAAGAACTGGCTTAGAGACTTAGGATTCACATTCAAGAAAGATACTGATGAATCAAACAAAAAGAGGCCAGAGCTTTCTGAGCTAATTGTTTAGAACTGGATTTTTGCTCCAGCAGCTATAAAGTGGAAGATGGATGATGTGAGAATTTGTAATTTGTAATTTAAAACTTCATGAACCTTGAAACTTTCTGGAGACTTTGGTCAGTCAGTTGATTTACTAGAAATGATGAGACCACCATAATCCATAAACTATCTATTTTCCCACCACCATGGCAATGAAATAGAGGAGAAAAATATGCAAATTGCTCATTTATGGTTTTTTATTTGTTTTCTTAAATTGTTTCTAGGCTCACTGAGTCGGATTTCTATAACATCTTTAATTATGATGAAATCTTGGCTTAAAAAAGAAAAGTTGTTTAGTTAGAACTTCATAATTGGCAATGAAACATGGAACCAAAGTGCCAGCTCTCACATTTTTTATGTGGACTATGGAAAGAGCATCATGGGATCTACAGAATTTGATATTAGAACTTTAAAGCATTAGTATAGAGATTTGTAAAATAGTTCCAAAACAAGATCAACCATTATACATAACTTTTAGAATAGCAAAAACATGACAAAGTTCTGACTATATTTGGATAAAGTAATAGATCATAAAATAACAGAATGGCATGGATTATTGAGGTTTTGCTCTCTTTTAATTAGAGATACAATGTGATCTGTGAAATAAAATCTACCATTTGTGAAGCAAGAATCAGCTATTAAGAGTATCTGTGGGAATTCTTTTGGATAACTTTGAATTAACTAGCACATGCAGCCTTAAAGTAACATTTTTAATTCTAGATTCCTCTTTTCATAGTAATTTCAAAAATATTAATGAGATATTACCATTCTAGTGTTCTCATAGCTAATATACTAAATAATTGATTTATGTTCATTTTTAATAAATAATCATTAAACATTAAAAATTTGGCTCTCAGAAGAAAGAGTCTGATATGAAGTCTTAATGCTTCAATAGGGGCTGTTGTAAAATTAAGGAAACAATTGCCTCAGATTTCATGTTCAAATATTTACTGAAAGAGGGGCTGGAGCATTGGCTCAGCAGTTACAGCGCTTGCCTAGCAATGCACAAGAATGTGAGTTCAAACCCCAGCACCACATATATAACCAAGTCTTGGAGCAATGAAAGCTGATCCTCTCTCTCTCTCTCTCTCTCTGTCCCTCTCTCTTAAAAAAAAAAAAAAAAAAAAAAAAAGATTTCCTGAAAGGAAGGTTTCAAATGCTGTAGGTGAAAGTGATACTTTGATCTTTTCTTGTTCAACCATTTCAGATTAAAGTTGTTGCAAATTCTTTATAATTCTGTTTCCTATTTAAACGGAATGCTTTTCCTCATTTCCAAGATGATTCACACTGTGCCTTTTTTTCTGAATCTTTAATCCTTCTTCTGAGCAGAGTCCTAAAATGTCCTAATGACTGTGTCTTTGTTATAGAAGGTTAAGGCAAAATTCAACGTTCAAAGTAACTCGAGACATTTTTTATTTTTCTTATCCTTCTCACCCTGTCTCTCTCATTCCTTTCCTTCTCTTTTTTTTTTTTAACCAAGTCCCCCATGATGGATAGCAGAACCAGTTTGTGAGGAAAGCATTTCTATTATATATTGATAGTAAATGCAGATTAGGTTTCTTCAAAAATAAATGGTGCTAAGCCCCACATTAATTGCCTTAGAAGGTTTGCAGAATTGGCCAGGCCAGTAGTCTCTGACTCCTATAAAATACATGTCTTCTGAAAGTGTTTTCATAGGTTGATGACACGGTGTACCTGTCATGAAACAGGGTACCTTAGGCTGGACTGAAGCATGGAACTCTGGGCACATGGTCTTATTGTCACTCTGAAAGGTGTGCAGCTCAAAGTTTGCAAGCTATTTAGGAAGTAATTAGATTTTAAAGGGAATCCTCATTACAGTCAAGAATAACAGAATAGTCTTTCAAGCTGATACCTAGTAAAGGTTTCTGATTTTAGTTTCTTAAAAGATCCAGGTTTTTCCTTTTGGAAAACTGTGTTTGCTCAATACTTATTCTTAGAATTAGTGGTTATTTGTTTTTCTTTTATTCTCTTTCATGAATGTTTTACTAGGACACTTTATTTGTAGGTAAGTGATAAATCTTCAAGAAAATATTTAGCTCCTTCAGTTTGTAGTGAATATTTAAACTATTTTTAATTGATCTTCATATGGTTCTCCCTGAAATTATTTATTCATCTTTTAATCAGTTTGGCTTCTTATATAATGAGAATTAAAAACTGTCTCATTATTAATATGGCCATTGAGTTATTATGATGACTACATGACAACAAATCTTGTATGTTTAATAGTTATATAAACTATATTGTCATGAATTACAACAAACAGCATAATTTTATTGTAAAGTCAATTGGTTGGTCTTTATTTTCTTTTCTTTTCTGTTTTTCCTTTATTTATTTGTATATGTTGTGCTGGGGATTGAACTGATGATTTCTCATGTGCCAGGCAAGGGCTTTACCACTGAGCTACCTCTCTGGTCCTCAATTACTCTTTATATATGTCACTTTATACCATACTATCATGGGAAAAAACAGAAGGTGATTCCTAGTTGTTTGCAATTAAAAAATCCATAATCAAAAATAACTTAAAGCATGCCTTATCTTAAAAAACTCATGAATGTTGAATATTGTAAATTGCTTTGTCATAGATAAAAAATAAGCACTAGAAATGTGGATTTCATAATTTTAGTTAGTTTCTTTTGATATAAAATGATTGACATTAAAGTATAACTTCACAATAGAAATAATTATAAAAGAGATAGATATTTATTAAAGATTAATTGATTAATAGTTTGCATTTTACCAAAACATAGATATATATTTATGCATTATATTTTGTATACCATATTAATGCCAGCCCTCTTCATGGATTCTCAGGTGACTATCTTAATTATACCCACACATATATGTATACATATATAAGTGTACACATATAAGGCGCAATTCAAGGTCCAAAGTAACTCAAGACATTTTTCTGTTTTTTACTTTTGGGTAAAAGCCAAAATAATTGAAAAAATAATATTGTGGGTAGTATATTAAAATATTTATATTTTAAGAAAAGAAGAAACTCATTATCCCAATTGCAGAAAAGATGAAAGAATTAGAATCCTCCACATGCAAACCTACTGTAAGGAATCACTTATTGGTGAAGTCACTTATAAGTAAAAGAAATGGGTCATTTCCTATCAAAGTAGAAAATATCAAAATTGATCAAGAAAGTATAGAAATACTTCAGTAAATAAGTTAACCTAGAAGGTGGTAGAAAGGCAATTCAAGGTCAATTGTTAACAAAGTGGCTAGCTAGGTCCGCTGCTGTATATCCCCTAATTTTAAATGATGGAGAAACCCATCTGTGCATATGCACGTCCATGTTCAGGTTGTATATGTTATTTATTTCAAAAAGAGCACAATATAGAATGATTCACACTGGCAGGTGCCTCGAAGGGAGAGAGATTAAGTGACACAAGAAGGGAAAGGATAAAAACATATGCACCTCAATACGTAAAAGCAAAGTGATTTCAGATGGTAATTACAAAAAAGCAAAAAAGGAGTGAGAAGGTGATATGTCATTTACACATGATGTGGGTTATAATGGCATGTTTTTATTTAAGACTGCAAATTTATGTGAGGTGTATATGAATATATGAATAAACAAAACATGAAAGAGGATATGAAAGGAAGAAGAAAGAAGATAATGAAAAAATGACTATAGCAACACTTCTTTAAGTTCTACATAAAACTTTTACATAGAAAGAGAATATCACAAAACTCTTTCCTACTAAATGATACCGGATGTAAACATGTAAAGAGTCGTTTATGTACTTGAACTAGTCTCCTTTCCTCTCTAGACCTGGGTAACATTCACCTGTACAAAAGTGTTGTAGTGGACATGATCAAAGTCCTCTCATTTTCTTGAATTCCACAGTTTCTTCCATGTCACACTCTGCCACTTGTAGGCAGTGGGGAGGAGAATGTGTGATTGGTGCAGGACACTATCGTTACCAATGCAGTAGCTCTAGTCACATAGTGATAATTATTTTATGACTTTCATTCTTTAAAAATTTTAATCTTTAAGAATCTTCACTGATAATCATGGACTTTCTAAGGCAAGGCTCAGTGAACATTTAAAAACTGAACCTATTCCTTAAAGATGTCAACCTTCAGTGATTCTTAATTGTAGCATTATTGTAAACAGAGATGCCTTATAGATAATAAGTTTGGGTAGACAGGGAAAGTCACTTTTAAGTAAAGATTATGAATTTTTTTGTATTCAAAAGAAAAGATATTATTAATATTTGGGAGACTCTGAAGAAGAAAATGTTTTAAATGCCTAAAGACTGAATTACATGAATATCTTGTAAAACAACTGATTTAATTAGGAAGAATGCAAGTAACTTACAAATTATTTTTAAAATATGACGTGAGTGGTGGTTGATTATGTTTTCAAGAGCTGAGAGTTATAAAATAAGAGAAGCATGATGAGCTTTTCCCCAGCATTTGGACTTTTTCATTCATAACTGATCACTTCATTGAGTTTAGTCCAGTAGGCACCTGTTGAGGTAAAGTTTTGGAAAACCTGCTGCTTTTAACCTTTTCTCAATACTAGCAGTTTTTTTTTTAAATTTCAGTTCAGTTGAATATAATAACTTTATGTCTAAATGGTGTAGTTTTATATCTTAATAGCTAATCCTTGGAAGATAGCAAGTTACTTGAAATAAGCCAAGCAAATAAATACTGCATAATCTCACTTATATAGAATCTACGAGAGTTGATCTCATAGAAATAGAGAGTATGTCAGTGGTTATCAAGAGGTAGGGAAGGAGGGAAGTTAGAAGTTGGAAAGATGTTGGTCAAAGGATATAAATCTTCAGTTAAATTGGAGGAATAAATTCATAAGACCTAGCAACAGCATGACTATAGTTAATATATTATATACTTGAAAATTGCTAAGAGAATAATTTTAAATGTTCTCATCACAAAAAAGTATTTATGCTACATTACAGGTGAATTACTTTGATTTAATCATTCCACAATGTCTATTTATTTCAAAATACTGTATTTTGGACCATAAACATATGATTTTTACTTGTTAAATTAATAAAAATCAGTGATAATAATTAGGTAATAAATTTTGAAAGATTGTGTTCTAGGCATTCATTCATTTAATTTTTACATTAATGGAGCTATCACCCATATTTTAGATGAAGGGGCTGAAGCATAGAGAAGTGAAGTAGCTTGTTAGTATATTACAGAACTGGAATTAAGACCTCACCAGAACTTGGGCCTTCTGAGTCTTTTTCTCATTAAAATAATGCCAGATTTCATTTATTATTTAAATATGCATAAATTTCTCTGAAAAAAATGGTCATCACATTTACATTGAATACATTGACAGAATGACCATTTTATAGTTTAAGATGTTTATTACCTTACATGAGTCAGAATGCTGGTTTTTACTAGGCATTTAAAACATTAGAATGCATAGTGTTAAAAAATAGAAATAGTCTGAATATAGTCATATGATTCAAATGTACAAAAATTCAATTGCTTATAGACTTTCTTTAGGACCTTGTTATAATGACAGCATGTTCCAGAAGTTTTCAAGCTATAAGATTAAATTTAGATCTCTGTTCACTCAAAATTTAAATCATCTCTTTTAGCAAGACCATTTTTAAGTAAAGTTGTTGAATAAAATAAAACTTACACACTTCAACCAGATTTTCCCCTTCCTCTTTGAAATATCCCTCATTTTGTCTACTTTCGGCAAAAGATCATTTGAAAGATGAATTCTAGTACATTACAGGAAACCATGAATTATTATTGTTATTATCATTATCATATTGCATTTACCAAGTACATTCTCCCTGAGAGACAGTGTGAGTATGTGACATGCATATCAGGGATTTGTCAGTATAGAATGGGACAAAATAGCTTATACCTTTTCAAAAGTATTCATCATTATAAGGCAAGGAGAAAAATAAATAGTCCAACATAGAATTTTGGTTAAGGAAAAAATACCATTCAATAAAATACCTTGAAGTATTCTTTAGGAATGAAAAGGAAAAGCCGTCTGTGACATGACAGTTATGGGGGTAGTTCAAATCGGATTTCTGAAGTGCAATATGTTGTGAATGAGAAGAATTTGGAGTTTCCTCTTGCAAACCTAAACTGGGGAAAGGTGTTAAAGAAAACAAAGGAGTTGGAGAAACTGCAGTGTTACTAAAGGCTAAGACGGTAATATGAACACCTCCTTCCTCCAGGTCAGAATGACCAACGCCATTCAGGAAGAGGGTGACGGCTTAAGTTTTAAGTTTATGACTTAAAAGCAGATCATTAAGCCAATGAATACATGAGAAAGTGCACCAAATCACTAGTAATCAGAGAAATGCAAATGAAAACTACATTAAGATATCACCTCATGCCAGTCAGATTGGCAAAAATGAACAAAATAAACAATAATAGATGCTGGAGGGGCTGTGGAGAGATAGGCAGGCTAACACACTGTTGGTGGAGCTGCAGACTGGTACAGCCCCTTTGGAAAGCAGTGTGGAGAATCTTCAAAAAACTAGGGATGAGTCCACCATACGATCCTGCTATTCCACTCCTGGGTATTTTTCCAGGGGATTTAGAATCAGCACATTACAGTGACACAGCAATATCTATGTTCATAGAAGCTCAATTTACTATTGCTAGATTATGGAAACAACCCAGATGTCCCTCACTGGATGAATGGATCCAAACTGCGGTACATATATTCCATGGAATTTTACACAGCAATTAGAAACAATGATATTGCAGCCTTTGAAGGATGGCTATGGAAAAAATTATGCTGAGTAAAATCAGCTTAACCCAGAGAACTAATGGTCGATTGTCTCCACTCATCTGTGGAGGCTGGATCTAGACCCTGGCCATTGAGAAAGGTGGTCTATTATCATGTGTTATATCCAGATAAGGTGTAATGTTATACAACATAATCCTTTTTTAGAGATACTGTGGGAAGGGGGAGGGAGGGATAAGGGTGGGTAACTGGGAGGGCACTCCTGGCGGGTAAATCTAATATCCAGAATCTATACACATTTTATATTTTGTTAAAAATTTGTATGGTTGTTCAATACTAAATTTCTCAAAAAAAAAAAAAACAGATCATTTATATCTAGCTGAATTGAAATGTGGTAAAAGAAAGGTAACAGAATGCTGAAGAAGGGAACAGAGATTCCAGGTGTGGGAAGGATTCAGGAAAGCACTGGTGGGTCTATGATAAAAGACACCAACTACAAAGAGAAAGATGCCTGTAGGAGCTAAAGATAGCCCATAGCTCCTAGCCAGTGAGGAGCTACAGACCTTTTCGCTACAAGCTTAAGGAACTGAATTCTGCCAAGGAACTTGAGCTTGCAAGTGTCTCCAAGCATCAACCTTTAGAAAGGAATATGGAACTGTCCATATTTTGATCTGCTTCTTGTGAGACCTGGACAACAGATGCCAGCTGAGCTACATTGTCCCCTCATTTCTAGGTCATGCAAATGATGAGATATAACAGCTATTGTTTAAGCTGCTAAACTTTTGATGATCTGTTATTGCAATAGAAAATTAATTTGATGTCTGAAAACAACCAAGAACTGGGCTTGCTGGCATATGCCTGTAACCCCAGCAGCTCAGGAGGCTGAGGCAGGAGGGTCACGAGTTCAAAATCAGCCTTTAGCAACTTAGGCCCTATACAATTCAGTAAGACCTTAAGCAATTTAGTGAGTGAGATTCTGTCTTAAAATAAAATATAAAAAGGGCTGGGGATGTGGCTCAATAGTTAAGCACTGCTGGGTTTAGTACAATAAATAAATAAATAAATTCTAAAAGAAAGCAACCTGGAATTCACATGTAACTCTCTGTGTTACAAACTTTGCTAAGGACTTTACAAGCATTTCATTTGATGTTATGATGAACCGTGAAGTGTGTACTTGACCCACTGAGAAGTGTTTTCAACTCAAGCCTCTTATGGTCTGAGCACCACTCCTCAAGGGCACAGAAGAGTGGGCCTTTGGCTATGATAGTATTTTATGATTTTTATTACTCAAGCCTAAGGAGATCAGTGGGGAACACCTGGCTAAAGGTGGATATAATAAATTCTATCCTTTTGAGTTTTAAATTTCAACTGAGAGATCTCAGTTTCTTGGACATGGGTATATGAAATAAAAAATCAGAGAAGGCACTTATCTGGAAAGGACAGTAGAAAAATGAAAATCTACAGAGTAAAACATTTGTCACAGATTATGGGGCCAGAGATGAGAAAAAATTTACAAAATGACTTCTGAGGGTTTAGATGGCTTTCCTGTTTTGTTTCCATTATTATTATCTTTTGAGGCTGAGCTGTATTCTGGAATACATTTCATTAAGGAAAACTCTTCCTTTTACTTTAAAATTAACTTGAGAGGAGCCACGTTACTCCCAACCAAAAAATGTTAATTAAGGTGGGGAGTAGTATACTTTCAATGAAAGATATTGTTTTCGTTAAGATGGGATAAACTGTTGTGACAAATAGGGTTCCTAGGAGTCAATGACAATGCACTCAGGTAGAAGTCAAGAGATGTCCCAAGTCACCAGGAAGTTCTCAGTGATTCTGAAACTATGCTGGTTCAAGTTTACTGCTCCAACTTTCTTTATAGTCTTCATTGTCACCTAAATCAGCCTGTATTTAATAAAAGAAAGTAGAGGAGAAATGTTGGCTTAAAAAGCCTTAGTCCCAAAGCCACTCTTTTTTTTTTTTCCTGTTCATGTTCCATTGTCAAGAACTAGTCAGATGGCTGCAATTCACTCCAGGAAAGGTTGGGAGATAAAGCCAAGTCAGGAAGTTTGAAGAAGTGAAAGTAATTGTGATGATTAGCTAGCAGCCTCTGCAAGCAGATGTCCACTAATTTGTTCAATATTAAGACAACTGATATTAACAGAGGTGGGAATTGAAACACAGATCTCTAATTCAGGAAGTTAAGATCTTAACCATCTTTTTCTACTATATTTTTATTTTACCAGATGGCTTCCATCTGTATAATTAGTTGATTTAAAATTCTAAACCTGTTAAATTGCCAGCTTACATGCTCTGTTCTTGTTGTTTTACTTTTAATTTAGATAATATCAGGGAAAAAATGCTCTCAGTACTCACTGTATTTGGAGAGGGTCAGTAACAAATTACACAAAAGCAACTGAAACCACAATTAGGCCACTAACTACAAAGCCCAGATGTATAACCAGTGCTAGGGCTAGATTACTTAATGACAAATGGCAGCCAAAAATAAAATTGAGAGTCTCTATATATACTCTTTCATATCAGTACTTCTGAAAGCTCAACAACATGAGGGCTTTTATTTTCACTCTATTGGTATGAAATCCATAATAGTAGGTTATCAAGTTAATGTGAAGTTAATTGAACTAGAATAAAAAATACTCTGGATAGATTCGAATATTTTTTATTTTATTCTGTTATTTTTCAGAGGTTGAAATGGTTTGGTTTTGGTTTTAGTGTATCTCCCAAGTGTTCATGTGTTAAAATTTAATCCCTATCATTGGTGGAAACTTAATCTAATTCGGTGATAAGAGATAGGATATTTGAGACATAATTAAGATTAGATGAGGTTGTCAAGGTATCCTAATGATTGAATACTGGTGGTTTCGTAAGAGGTAGAGTCCAAACCAGATACACACATGTGCTCCATGTCTCTAGGCATGTGATGTCCTGCCTCAACATGGGTCTCAACCAGCAAGGAGACCATCACAAGATGAAAAACCTTCAATCTGTAGAACTATGAGATAAATAAATCACTTTTCTTTATAAAGCTGTTCAGCCTTGGATACTTGGTTATAATATTGAAAAACAGATTAATACAGGGTTCACTGGTATTGGCAGGATGGCCATGTTTGGGGTCTGCCATTAAGCCTATTTGTGTGGGGGGGCTGGAGTGGTGGCTCAGCAGTGGCTTAAGGTGCTTGCCTGGCATGTGTGAGGAGGACCTTAGTTCAAACCCCGGAACCATGTACAAAACAGTGTTGGAGCAATGAAGGTCACATGAAAAACTAAATAAAGTTAATTCTTTTTTTTCCTCTCTCACGGCCCCTTCTCTCTTAAAAACAAAAACAAAAACTATTTTTATGGACCTTAGGTTGAACATTTTGTGAAAATGAGGTGGCAATGTGAGTGTCCTGCTAGAAAAATGTTTACTTATATAAATAAGACATCCTGTTGGGGGATTATAGGGCAGATTTCATAATCTACAGGTCATGTCTATTATTCAGATACAATAGTTGGCTAAAAGGTTCCAAGATAATGAATTGAAATAGGGAGAAAAGAGTCATGGGTAGTCTATATAGGTATTTTGAGCAGGTTTTACTGCTCATGAAAGCTCTACTGTGTTTTCAGTGACAATATATTGATAGTTTGACACTGGCCATGATAGGAATATATACTCTAAAAACATTAAATGTTTTTTCTTGAAATACTGCAAACCTTAGTCATCTCCCCATCTGTACCAAAACACTGGTGGTTAAATATTTTCCTGCATGTCACTGGTGTCTGTACCCCAGGTAGACTAATTGTAACCATGTGAGAGAGTTTTCCTCAGGTTATGAAGTTACCAGCCAAGGTCAGAGGTGGACTTGCTGACTTTAGTGTAGCGACCTGACAAAAAAGCAAGTCTCAGTTAATGCATAACAAGAATAAGAACTAACAATCAGTATGGTCTCAGATCTTCTAAAGTAACATGGGGCTACAATGGCTTGAAAACCTACTGCCTGCGGGGCTGGAGTGATGGCTCAGCGGTTCTGGCACTTGCCTGGTATGTGTGAGTACGTGGGTTCAAACCCCACCACCACCACATACACAAAGGAGTGTTGGAGCAATGAAAGCCACATGCCACATAAAAAACTAAATAAAAATTGATTGTCTTTCTCTATCACTGTCCCTCTCTCATAAAAAGAAAAAGAAAACCCATTGCTGGAATGTGTAGATGATAGAATAGCAGGCAACATGTGGGCAGTCTCTGCAGAGGTCTCAGAGTTCATGCTATTCCACTATCAGAGTAGTGGTGGTTTAATACTAAGTCTGTGTTAGTACTCCTTAGGAAAGATGGGGAGAAAATAGGTCCACTGCAGAGGAGATAAAAAGACACATAATAGGGTCATACCTGTGTGATTTTAGATCTCTATTTCTCTTGTCTCAATGGCACCCTAAGGCTGATTTTCCCCCTCATACTCCTCTGCTTACAGTAGCCATTACATCTCACTATTCAGAAACATAAATTAAAAAGGGGAGAGAAGAATTATAGAAATACTAGTAAGCAAGACTCAGATGCAGATTTGCTCCCAGGGGGTAAATGGACCATAAGCTGGTGTGCAACTCATAAGAAATCAGAGTGGACACACCTCAGTACTGCATGCATGTGTGGGAGACAAGGGGAAGGACAAGATGATCCAGTTGTCTAAAGAGCAGGGTACCTAATGCATACTTCAGAAAAGAATTGCATTTCTCCCCGAGGGAAAGCCCAATTCTAGGTGACTAGGACAAGTCAGAAAACATTTCCGGTCAGTCTGGGAATGCCACCTTAGCATCAGGATATACCCTTTGAAAAATCATTTCCTGTTTTATTGGAAGAAACCATAATTAATAAATGGGATCTTCTCAGGGAATCTTACCTCAGCATCAGGTTGGGGACCTTCTGAACTATGACCCAGGGGTTTGATTGAGCTGTTTCTGGATAGAGAAGTATCTGAGTCAGAAAACATTATTCTTGAGTATGCCAGGCCAAACCAAAGCATATCAAAATAAACAAATCAGTGACTGGAAAAATGTGTAAATGTCCTCAAGTGCTCAAGTGGACTTTTTGGTGAGTAAACAGCTGGAGGGCAGCTCTAACTAATTTCTGAATCATTTCCCAGAACAGGGAAAAAAGCCTTTACGTTCTGAAAATCTATGGAATCTGAAAATAAGGTCAAATATTTTTTAATCAGTTTCAGTCTCAAGCTTTTCCAAGTGAATTACTCCAAGTGTAGAGTATGATTACTCTCCTTATCCCTCAACACATCAGCCAATCTGATCAAGGAAGGAGAAGGGGTCAGGGAAGAATAAAAAAAATAATCCCTGGAAGAGTACTTGGAAATAACACAGGTCACAGTGCAAACCCACGAGTTCCAGTGAGAATATAATAAAAAAGATGTTAGTTTCAATGGTATTGATAGAGTCTTTCACAGAACCCGAGGGAGATGCTGAAGTTAGGCAACCTTGATCTTGTCCTGGCCCCAGGGAATAAGGCCAATGATGGGCAGAGGGGGAAACAGGGGTCTAAGTAGGTCTTATTTGAAAAAACACAGGAGACATCTCTAGTTTAGACTTTGCTTTCTTTCAAACATGCATTTTTCTCACTTTGCTTTTTTTCTTTCTTTTTTTTTTTGATAAAGTTCTGGACTCTATCCATATCTAAGTAATGTGTAGTGGTATAACTTAATTGGAACATCCTCAATAGATAATGGCAACATTCAAGAGGGCAGTGTTGCCATACTTATGTGCACAGGCTTGGAATGAGTTCAGAAGGTTTGGACACTGATGGCAATGAATTCCATCGTTTTTAAAGTGCTGGATCAACACTCTCAGCAGCAGGAAGGCATCCAATGCTAGATGCTCTTCCTTTTGCACATTCTATGCACAATGTAGAGGAGGCAGAGCAGAAAAGTCTGACTTAGTCATCATCTTCTATTTTTTTTCTCATCAGGGGTGGTAACTTAAGTATTCTCTATAAGAAAGCCTAAAAACTGATTAGAGAACTCTACCCCCAATGTTCAGAAAGAAAGAAAAATCTGTGGAAGAAACACCAAACCCAGAAGAAATGACTTCTGCTTCCATGAAGAATATAAGAGAAAGTTGACTTAGGAAATTCTAGGGAAGTTCTAGGAGTACAGTATTTCAATTCAAGAAGTTGAACAATCATACTGAAAATTTGCAGCTTAGCTGTAGAATCTCCATGTTCTATAGCATTTACGCGCATTTATGATTGTATAGAAAAAAACAAATAGAAGTACAGTGAAGTGAATTAATACATCCTGCCTTGAATTTGAAATTCACTGGAAAGATCTTTGAGGACCAGCAGTCAATTTTAAATTCAAGTGATGTTTTGCAAGTACCATGACTAGTAAGGGCACACAAAACCCTATCACTTACCACCGACAAAATAACCTCATGGAAATTTTTATCACCTTAATTTCATTCATTTTAATTTAGAGATAAGAGTTTCCTTTAAGTACTATTATTCTGGGACTGGAGCAGTGGCTCAGCAGTTATGGCTCTTGCTTGGCATGCTCAAGTGCATGGGGTCAAACTCCAGCACTCGTGTATACAAATAAGTGTCAGAGCAATACAAGCCATGTGAAAAACTCAATAAAAATTGATTGTCTCTGTCTGTCTCTCTCTCACTGTCCTCTCTTTAAAAGAAAATGTACTAAGATGCTATTTAAAGTAAAAAAAAAATTCACAAAGTTATTATAGGTGCTAACTTCCTTGGGGTGTGTAAACTTAGACGTTTCTAGATAGGTATTGATTTTTCCACGCTTCTATGAAACATAGGTTTGGTAGTACCTAAGTGATTGTGGATTGTCAGCCTTGAAAACTATCCATAATAATTGATTGGATTTGATCTATGAATTATAGAAACTAGTCATTTGCTAGGTTAGTGGTTACCTAAAGGAGCTTGAGGATTGCAACTTGACTATTGAGCAAAAGAGGGCTTATCTAATAATTATAAAAGCAGGCTCTGTGCCCCTAAAAGATACTTCATTGAAGATCTAAAGAGTTTTTGAAATTGGAATGATAGAAGAGGAGACTGTTATGGTTTGGATGTGGAGTGTCCCCAAGAAGCTAATATATTGAAAGCATGATCACTAGAGGGAGATTAAGAGGTCAGGCTGATATACTGAAAGCATGATCACTAGAGGGAGATTCAGAGGTCAGGCTTTTAGGTAGTGATTAGACCTCTGATCTCATCAGTAGACTAATCCATTTGCTGGATTAAACCATTGATAGTTGAATGGACTCCTGAGGGTTTTCCTTTGGAAGGTTTTATCTTTTCCTTGGCTCCTTCTACCCCTCTACCCTCTTTCACTTATTTCTGGCTGTTATGCTAATGAGATATCCCAATCTCAGAGATTCATGGGCCTAGTGTTTTCTCTCATTTGTGGAAGCTAGAATACAACTGGATACAGTAAGATAGATGGCTAGGCTAATAATAACCTCAGCATGTATGAATTTTTATGTGAAAGGGGGAACCTGGCCTAGGATGCTAGGAGACATGGAGAGGGGGATAGGGAGGAGGGGAAGGAATAGGAAGGACATCAAGGATACCAGAGGGAGGGAGTATGGGTGAATAACTCAGAGGGAAACCTCCGACCTCAACAAGAAGTCCATTTAACAGAGGGGTTTAATTAGGTGAACCAGAACCATCAGGAACCCAAGGGGGGAAACCATGGAATGTCATCAGCCTTGGCTTGCTATGTGAATATATATTTGTTCTTGATTGATAATGATTCCCCCTTAATTGTAAGTTCATGTCCAACAAGAATAGCAAAAAGAAATGTGGTTGTTTATTCATGCTTTAATTTTTTTATTTGGGGAGGGATGAGTGTTAGGAACCTCTAGTTGGCCATCTTGCCAATTATACTCTGTGTGTGTGTGTGTGTTTGAATGTGTTGTGCTGGAGGTTGAACCAAGGGCCTTGCACATGTTAGGCAAGCATTCTATCACTGAACTCCTTCTCCAGCCCTATGTCAGTCTTTATCTCACTATTAATGACAGATGAGTTTTGAGAATATTGACAAGTTGATCTCCATCAAGATAAAGCTAGCAAATGCATTCTATTAGATTTTACCAATTTTGATGAGTCTGAGATTGCAGTTCAATATTTTGCTTGCAAATTATTGATCCTAAAATTGGTCATTATAGACAGATTTTTGGAAATTTATGAAATGCTACATCTGTGAACTTATAATAATTCACTTATAACCATCAATATCAAATCTGATACTAAGGTTCTGTGATTAATGGCCATAAAAGCAACTTTAACTTTGATATTCAATGCAGGTCATATCTTAGCGAACAAGATGCATAAGCCTTTTTGTTTGCTTCTGGTTAGAAAGAGGTGTCAGGTCATGTGAAGTGCGGTGGACATAAGAGGTACTCATCATGAAAAATTATGGCGAGAAACAGCTCTCTAAAAGCTGTCAATTTAATGTGAAATGGAAAGATAGACCTTTCTTTTCCAGGACAAGAGAGATGATTGGATATGACTTTGGCACCAAGCTCTCCGTGAGTGAAGATTAGCAACTGCAATGAGTATGTAGTGTTTTCCCAGTTTTCTTCTTTCATTCCTGATTGATACATATTTTGCAGACCATATCTTATCCAATGATGCAGACATAAGTAAATTCTATAGATACCGTATGTCATGGAGATATTTCAGGACCAAAATCCTACGTGACAAGATTGGAATTAGACAAAATTGAATGAAGGAAGGTGTTTTATGGGTTAAGTAATCAGTAAAAAATGCAACTCCTGGTATATAGTCCTGATCACAAGCAATTGTTTTCAAACAGGTGAGAGATGCAATTCAAAAATACTATGCCAAATATCTATTTTGTCTACTTATGGTATCTGTTTTCTTCACCTAGGTCTTTAGGTAAAAATCTAAAATAGGGATTAAAGTACTGAGAGAGATTTGGAATGTGTAAGCCTAGAGTACTGCCTGTGAAGAATAAAGAAAGTGAAGGCAATGAAGGGAGGTTGCTACGCAATACCTGAAAGCTACTGTTTCAAAAAATGGTGGAATGAGAGAGCAGGCAGCTAGCTCTGCCCATGTGTTTGCAGTCAGGTCTTCAGAATGCTAGGGGAATTTTCAACTAGAAGTCATCAGGAGAGTAAATTCCCTCTTATTTCCTGCTGGCCAACACTATATCCTCCCTCTCGCAGAGAGAAAGTTCTTGCACTTCCTGGTTAAATCAGAAATCTAAATACTAAAACTCATAATATGATTTTTTTATTCAAATTCAGTGTGGATTGTATGAGAAAGAGGCAACTGAGGGAATCAAAGAGCAAATATATAGAGTATGTATCCTGATACAACATCATAAACAAATTAAGTTATATGAATGCCCATAGGTCCCAAGGACATTTGACAGCTTCACTTGTATGTGTGTATACACATAAAAGAAAGGTTCAAGCACTACATTAGCAGTTCTTGTTTTGATATTCAGTTTCTTGACATACGGGGAAACAGTCGGTAGAATCAGTGAAGTCAAGAGCTCTGGAATCATGCACATTTGAGTTTCATACTCACGTAACCCTATGAATCTTTATATATGTAATGAAAAAATTGTACCCAAGTGATAGAGTTTTGGGGAAGATTAGCATAATACCTAAGTCATAAAAATGTTGCATTTTATTATTAAGGAAAGATTCTAATCCCACTCTAACCAAGTGCCATTTATTTCCAGTCTCAATTCTTCAAAATTATTCTACTTAAAAGAATCTCAAAAACATATTTGTCCAATTAGGAGCCAAAATACATTTGTAGTAGGTGTGTGGTGTTACATTTGTCAGTGCTTAAAGTCTGATTTCATTGAGTCACTTCTTTTCTATGAGACTTTCCTTACTGCAAGACATTTTGTAAAGTGCTATCCCCTCTTTTACTCCTTAGCCACAGACGTGATTTCTTTCTGCTAGCTTGATTCTTTCTCTGAAGAGCAAAGGGAAACCTTTATTTTTCTCCTTTTGTCAAGGAATAGACACTTTTTGGAGACTAAAAACAGAAAAGCAATATCCTACAGTGCAGCATCAATATGCTTGTGGGGCACCAACTTAAATGTGCTCAGGGCAGCAGTAGGTCAGGAGTTTCTGTTTAAGTATATTAAACTTGACACTCACTGGGTTGCCTTAAGAAGACCAAATAAAATCAAAGTATTAATTGATTAAGATCTTAATAGCAGTGTATAGCAAGGCTTCCAACTAAATATTTCAGGACCAAGTCTGGGAGCCTAAATGAATGAAGCTGGGAAGATTTTTTTTCTTCTTCAGAGAAAATACCAGTACAATAACAGATGCCAATTGCTACTCAGTGAAAAGAGAAGAGCATCTACTGTAGAACTGGCCAGAGTGAACTCTTAGCAGGAAAAGTGAATAAGATGTCTCTCTGTCAGATAAAGTCCCTAGTGTTGCCAGATGTTCACATTTTTCCAAATAAAAACCACCTGAATCCCCTTTTTTTTCTGGGAGATACTTATAGTAAAAGTAGCTATAACAATTAGTGACAGATTAAAAAAAAAGAAAAAGAAACCGAAATAGCTCTACAAGTGTGTAGACTAAGTGAAATCATCAACGGTTCATTTTTGGTCAGGAGACAGTGTTTTCTTAGAGTTAATTTGACATGGTTTACTTTGTAATTTGGAAAAGTTTTACTGAGGTATAAGTAAAACACAAAGTTGGACATATTTAAAGAGTATAATGTCTTTTTGCATATGCATGCACCTGTGAAACCATCCCCACACACAAAGTAAGGAACGTCTCTACTACTCCTAAAGCTTTCTCCCTCTACATTTCCTCCCTCCTGTATTGCTTCTCCCTGACATCTCTCTCTCTCTCTCCAGGACCTTTTATACACATTTTGCTCTTAAGATATTATTTTCCTTTCAATATCTATAGTGTCTGTAGTAATGTCACAATGTTTATTCCTGATTTTGGTAAATTATATCTTCTCTTTTTGTCTTCTATGCAGCTTGGATACAGGTTTATCAATTTTGCTTGTATTTCAAAGAACCAGAGATTACCTTCATTGATTTTTTTTCTTATTTTCTATTTTATTGATTTATGTTCTTTATTATTTCTTATTTATTCCTGTGTTTGGGTTTAATTTGTTTTTCTTTTTCTAGTATTTATTTGAAGGTAGAGGCTGGGGTAATTGAGAGTTTTTTTTTAATTCTGTCTTTTTTAAATATAGAAGTTTATATTATAATTTTTCTACAAAGTCATATTTTATTAACATCCCACAAATTGTGGTATCTCATATTTTCATGTTCATTACATTCAAAGTACTTGCTAATTTGCCTTTTCTTATTTGACAATAGATTATTTAGAACGTGTTACTTAGTTTCTAAATACTTAAGGATTTTCTAGACGTCATTCTCCTATTGATTTAAAATTTATTTTTACTAGTGAGAGAATATTTGTATTTCTTAATTCAGTTTAATTTTTGAGATTACTTTTATAAGCCAGAGTAGATCTACATTGTTCAAAATACTCTATGCGAATATACAGGGAACTAAAGAAACTAAACTCCAAACCCACAAATAATCCAATCAACAAATGGGCTAAAGATCTCAAAAGGAACTTCTCTCCAGCGGAAGTCCAGAAAGCCCATAAATATATGAGAAAATGCTCCACATCATTAGCTATAAGGGAAATGCAAATCAAAACCTCAATGAGATACCACCTCACTCCTGTTAGAGTGGCAAAAATGAAGAATACAAACAACGACAGATGCTGGAGGGGCTGTGGGAAAAGAGGAACACTGTTACACTGCTGGTGGGACTGCAAATGGTTCAGCCACTATGGAAAGCAGTGTGTAGAATCCTCAAAAAATTAAGGATGGAACCACCTTATAATCCAGCTATCCCACTCCTGGGGATTTTCCCAAAGGAGTAAGAATCAGCATATTATAGTGATGTGGCTTCCACAATGTTTATAGCAGCTCAATTTACCACAGCTAGACTATGGAACCAACCCAGATGACCCTCACTCAACGAGTGGATACAAAAACTATGGTACATATATACAATGGAATACTACTCAGCCATTAGAGAAGACAATATTATGGCTTTTGATATCAAATGGACGGAGATGGAAAGAATTGTGCTAAGTGAAGTATCCCAATCTCAGAGACTCAAGGGCAGAATGGTTTCTCTCATATGTGGAAGCTCTTAAACATGGGGAAGCAGTAGGTTAAACGGCTAAACTAATAATATCCTCAAACTGTATGATTGTCAGCATAATAGGGGGATGGTACCCTAGTATACTTGGAGGCGTAGGGAGGGGGAGTAGGTGGGGGAAGGGTATTTGAAGATCTCCTAGGATACTGGAGAGTGGGAATATAGGCGAACCATCTCAGAAGCAGAGGTTATTCCTCCACAAGATACCCATTTTATGCAAGAGTTATTCCGGGGGTAACTGCAACAGGTGAAACTCAAAGTGGTCATCCATGTTTGGGCATTACCCCTGGATAACTATGTATATATACTTTGGTTATTGATGGTCTGATAATGTTTCCCTCTCATTTGTATCTCTATACACTCTTAATAAAAAAAAATACTCTGTGCACTTGAAAAGAAAGCGCACACACACACACATACACACATACACTGATATTTAATGGAGAAATGTATAAATACCAGAGAGGTTAAGTTGGCCAATAATGCTGTTCAAACTTTAAATGTTTTACAGAATATTTTTACTTCTATAATTTTTGAAGCATAGTGAACTCTCCAATTATTATTCTGCATTTGTCTGTTTCTTTTTGAAGTTGTAGTTTTTGACTCATGTTTTGAAGCTCCCCTATTGAACACACATAAGCATTTAGTGATTGCTATGGTTTTTGATCTCTTTTCCAAAACTCATGCTAAAATTTAATGCCCAATTTCATGGTATTGGGAGGTGGGGCCTTTAAGAAGGGCTTAGGCGAGTAGGGTTTTTGCCCTCAGCATGCATTCATACCTGTATCATGGGATCGGGATAGAGAGTTGTTATAAACTGCAGTTGTGGTTCCTCTGCTTTCTCTGACTCCCATCATTGCTCACACATACCCTCTGCCCCTGTGATGCTATCTACCATATTATTATGCATCAGAAAGGTTTTCACAGATGCCAGCACCTTAGTATTGGACTTCCTACTATCCAGAACTATGACAAACATTTCTTTTAAAAATACCCAGTATGTGTATTTTTTTATAGCAGTAGAAAACAGACCAAGACAATACAAATTTGACATTTTTATTACTGTGAAAAGACTATCCCCAGGAATCTTAGTTCTGATCTACTTGACTCATATTCACATTGAAACCCTACCTTACATGGATTATTTTGTCTTTGTTCATCCTTATATGTTAACTTATATGAATCATCATATTTTAAAAATGATTTCTTATAATTCTTGTACTTTTATCTAATTGGGCAATCTATTATTTGAGAGTGTTTACAGAGCTCATTTTAATGTGAATGTGATAATTAGGTTTAAAGTTAACATGTTGTTACGTGTTTTCTATTTGTCTTCTGTTCTTATTTTCCATTAGCTTCCTTTTTAAATTGGTTGATAGTTCATATTTCTATTTTTAGCTTTTTTGTTGTCATATTATCTATAATTTTTGTCTTTGTTATTTTATAGGTTGCACTGTTTACAGTTTGGACCTTTATATTATCAAAGTACAATTTATGCTCTATTGAACCACTATTCCTACTTCTTTAAGACCTCTAAATTAGCATACTCCTGGCCCTTGTGCTAAGAGCACACATTTTACTTTTACATATGTTACAAAATTCACCCTATATTGTTATTATTTTTAAACAATAATTTTTTCTCTTGACCAGGTACAATTACTTATTTTTACATGTTATGTGCCCTTGGTGTGTGTGTGTGTGGGGGGGTATTGTGTGTTTGTGTAAATTCTTATCATTCACTACAAATACATGCTACAAAGAAAAAACTTAGAAAATATAGATGAATTTAATAAAATAAAATATTCTTATTCCCTCTGGATTAAAATAACAGTAACAATTTTTCCAACCAGACAAAAATAAAAGGAATCTTTTTGCCACTTAAATGTGAAATGAAATGATACTATAGATTGTATTTTCTGATCTAATGTCCCCTACACATTATATCAGATAAATTTTTCATGACACTAAATATTCTACATCTTTTTAAATGCTGTCACGTGTAATTTTGTATCTTGCATTAGAAATACCCCTCAATATTATTTAATGTTTTTGTTGTTCAGTTTGTATGTAGTTTGTTGTGCTTGATATGCATGTTTATTGTGTATAAAAACTTAATGTAATTTTAAATTAATTTTTGAGAGAATTATAGTTCTTATGTAGTTGTATGCAAGCTATAATTTTTTCATATGCAATCATACCTAGAAATCTCTTGTGATTTTTCTATTTATCCCAATGTAACATCCTGTGACCCTATTAAAATACCACAATTAAGATATTGACACTGATACAACAAAGGCAAGCAACAATTCAAATCAGCACAGAGATTCCCTTCCTTCCCCTGTTAACACATCCTCTTTTCTCCCTGCCCATGTTCTTACTTTAAACTCTGGCAATCTTAAACTTTTTTTTTCCTATAATTTTTGTCATTTCAAGAATGTTATGTAAATGGAACTAAATCATAAGTAAGTTTTGTAGAATTGGACTTTTTTCTTAAATCATAATTCTCTGAAAACTCATGCAAGTTCTTATGTATATTAATAGTACATTCCTTTTTAGCTGGGTAGTATTTCATGATATTGAATGTGTGACAGTATGTTTAATAATTTAGCTCTTCAAGATGCTGAGCTACTTTCAGTGTATGAGTAAAGCTGACATGAACTTTCAATTTTATGTGAGCATCCTAAGTTTCCATTGCTCTGAGATAAATGCAAGAAGTGCAATGTATAGATTAAGTCATATGGCAGTTGGTTGCTTAGGTTATTAAGAAATTGTCCTACTGTTTACTGTTTTCAAGAGAACAATAACATGTTATATTTTCACCAACAATGTATGAGTAATTCAGTTTGTCATTTTATATGTGACATTTGAGATGTGGGTAGAGATATCTTGTGTGTGTATGTGTGTGTGTGTTTAAATTTTCTTTTTCTTTTTTTTAAAGAGAGAGCATGAAAGAGAGAAAGAGGAAGTCAATTTTTATTTTTTTATCTGTTTTTGTTTTTCCAATACTTAATTGTGTATATGGTGGGTCCTCACATATGCCAGGCAGGGGTTCTACTGCTGAGCCACCTTTCCAGTCCTTCTTATTGTCATTTAAATTTGCAGTTTCCTAAGAGTTAATGATGTGAAACATATTTTTATGTATTTTTTAAACATTTGTATTATTTTATTTGTCAGAACTTCTAGAATCAGGGTCTTTATAGGACAAACAGAAAAACAGAAAAGTTTACTGCTTTTAAAAGGCTACTAGGAGAAACAAGTATTTACTCAGGCAAGGAGGTTCTAGAGCTGGAACAAGCACAAAAAAAATGATAATAATTCAGCTACAGTGCAATGTTGTCTGCAGCCTTGTTGGAACAAGAGAAACTAAATTGTAGTTCCCCATGTACTGAGATTTGAGACTGGGATTTCTTTTAGAACTAGGCCTGAAATCAAGAAGGCCTTTCTCAACCCCCACTAATTGGCCCAGTCCTGGAAGCAGAAGGAGTCTCTTTATATTTTCCATAGTGGGATGCTGGGTGAGGCCTGGGGAGTTAGGATGAAGTTCTGGTTCAAGTATGGTTGTTTGTTATCCTCAAACCTCACTGTTACACATTTCACAACAAGGACTGTTGTCTGGCTTGGTGTGACTTTGTGAGAAAGGAGCTCACCTGTCCAACTCCAAAGAATGGGCTTGGAGACACAAGGCACAGCCAAACTGAGACTCTTACTGATGGTCTTGCAAGATCAGGTGTGTGAAGGGCAGGCACTCTCAGAGCGGTTACAGTCAGTATTTCATCCCCTAATGCACAAAGACCTTCCTCCAGTTCCTCATTGGCTAATACAATGGGGTGCATAATCTTCCCAGACCTCACCTAGGTTTTATTGCTCCTATTGGGTTAGTTAAAGAAATGTGCCTTTAGTTGTCTCCAGCTCCTTTTGTTCTGTTGTGATGGGGGAGCCTTCTTGGGGTGATTGCATTTTGTCAGTACATAGCTCTTACTCCTGTCCCTGAGTTTCAGGTTGACCCTTTTCTCCACATCCTGTTTGTCAAGGGGCTGTTCAAGTGCATGGAATTTGAATCTGTCATTTTCACAGACTATTCTGTAAATTAACTGATGGCAACAATTCAAATTTTAGTCGATTTTGCCTCCAGCTATTTTTCATACATCTCTGGTGATTTTATATTTAAGGGTAAATACTGTATTCTGAAAATGGACCACCAGACTTTCTATTTCTCACAGCTTCATCATGAACAGGTTGACAGTTTACCATGCTGATTTGGAACTCACTGGAAAGCAACATTCCAAAAATCTCACTCAAGGATTCTTGTCCTGAAACAGTGTCTCCATACCAGGGTGGCTGTGCTCATGTACATAGATGGGTCAGGGACTTCCTGACCAACTTCTCAGCAGCTCTGCAGGCCTGACTCATGTAGGTCTTGAAATGCATGGATGCCATCTCTGGGTCTGTAAAAGGAGACTTCTGTCAAGATATCGCCCCTGACTTGGGGGAACCAGGGGCTACGCTATCAAGTTCAAGTCAGCATGAGCTACATCGTCCTGTTCTGGGCATCCCCACATGGTCTGTGTTCCCCGGGGTCTTATGTAGGTCTTTGACATGTGTATGTCTTCCTCAGTTAAACTTATCATTTCATTTCTTTCTTTTATTTGTTGTTGAATTTACATTTCCCTAGTGATATGGAATGTCTTTTTGCTCTCTTACTTACCTTTACGTATGTTCTTTCATGAGGGGTCTCTTCAATTCTGCTGCCCCTTTTTAAAAATCAGCTTATTTGTATTCTGATACTTGGTTTTAAGATGTTTTTGTTTATTTTGGATAACTGCTTTATCAGAGATGTCTTTTGCAGATTTGTTGCTAAATTTTCTCTTTTTGTGTTGTAGGATTTTTATGATTTTGCATTTTATACTCAGGTCTATGATAAGTTTTGAGCAGAAATTGTGAACAGTTTGAGATGTACACCTAAATTCAATTTTTTGGAGGTATGTGGATGTATAGTTGTTCCAGTGCTATTCGATTGATTGTACTTTCTTTGCTCCTTTGTCACAGATCAGTTGACTGTACTTACGTGGATCTAATTTGGGGCTTTCTATTCTCATCCATTGATCTATTTGTCTATTGTTTTTGCCCGCACCATCATCTCTTGATTATTGTAGCTGTATCATCAGCCTTGAAGTTTGATCTGTTCTCTAACATTGTTCTTTTTCAATATTATGTTGACTATTATTGATTTTTATTTCTTTCGTAAATCAGTTTGTTGATATCCATAAAATAAGTTGAGATTTTGAGATTACTTTAATATATAGCTCAAGATGGGAAAAACTGTCCAATCTTGACAATCTTGATTTTTTTCTTATCAATGAACATTTAATATTTCTCCATTTACTAATTTCCTCATTTTTTTAAAGTCAGAATCTTCTAGTTTTCCTCATGCATGTTTGTTAGTTCATAGCTAAGTATGGGTGGCTCCTTATACAGTTGGATGGGAGTGGGAACTCTCCCTCTCCACTGGGCTTCCTCTGCCACCACCCTGACTGGGAGATACCGGGACTTTTGTGTTTCTGTTTCCTTGGTAGTAATCACTGGAAGCACTCAGTGGGAAGGCTTGTTACTACCTAGAAGAGATGAAGGTGTGGCATCCCCTTGGGTCTCTCTGAAGCCACCTTGGGAGTAGTGGAGTACTGGAATGCCTCATTATATCCTGGCCCGGCTGCAAGGCTGACTTCTCAGCCTGTGCTGGAGTTACTGGGTATGTAACTGTAGGCTTCCCCGCACCCCTGACCCGTAGTGTTTGGATGGAATAGAACAGTTTTTGCCTTCTTGCCTCAAAAATTTCTGTTCGTCTAGCCTGCGCCTTCCCTGGTCTATCACAACTTTTGTTGTGGCTGTGTGCATGTGTGTGTTTGCACATAGAAGCATCTTTGTTGTTTGACATTCTCTGTCTTCAAGCGTTTCCTCCATTTATCCTGCTCTTCACATGATTTTTAAAAAGAAAGCTAAAGCCAGTTCCTTACAAATTAGCCAGAAGCATAAATCCGCACTTATTTTTAAAATAAATAACTTTCTGCATACATGTTCTTTCTGTGGGTTACTGACTTCTGCTCCAAGTTTGTGAGATATGAGGCAAAAAAAACCCCAGGAACTCACCACAGTGTCATTTTCTGGAGTCCCAAGTTCCCTAGTCGGTGTACCTTCCCTTTTCTACCTTTTGTAATCTTTTTAAATCTGTCTGATTTG
Source organism: Aplodontia rufa (assembly GCA_004027875.1). Lineage (NCBI taxonomy): Eukaryota > Metazoa > Chordata > Mammalia > Rodentia > Aplodontiidae > Aplodontia > Aplodontia rufa. Next base: position 84,089 of record PVKS010003658.1, read on the forward strand.
TAATGTTGAGAGGTTTTGGTTGTGCTTACCAGAAGGAATGGAGAAAAGTATGTCTCCATCGTTCTGTAAGAAGAATCATATTTTTTTTCTCTTAAATGTTTACATAGCAAAATAAATATTTTTTTATTAATTTAGTGTTTCTGATGATCCTTAATACATTGTTTAAGTTCAGATGTAAATTTCATATTTTTGTGTCCTAGTATATTTTTTGTTCATCAATATATTATTAAGCTCTGCTCTATGACATAGTTGAGTTACCAGGAAAATGGTTTGATTTTTTTTCTAGTTCCTGTTTCTAAGATTTATGAGGTAGAACCACAGCAATAATTCTTTTTTCTGTGACTAATTATTTTTTTTTCCTACCCCTGAGATGAGATCTCTCTGAATACCCGACCCAACATTCTATGAAGTGGAGGTATTTCATATTGGCTCAGGGAAAGGTGCTATTCATGTTGCTGTGTGTACTTTGAGTAATATTTCCTCTAATGATTATGGGTACCTCTTTCCTGGATTTGAGTAATTTCCTCACACATGTGTGGCTTGGTACTCTGCTGAACACTTCAGTGGTCTTGCTATAGATCTCTGGAATTATTCTGTATAGTTTTTTTTTCCTTGCCAGTATTCCACCCTGTAGGTTCTAGTCACTTTTGTGTGCTGGCTCTCAGTTTCACTTCCTCAATGCAGGGAGATCATCGATCTCCATCTGGATTGCTCCTCTGGCATCATATCCTGGACTGTCTCTGAAGACAGTAAGCAGGTGCAATTCTGGTACACCTTTTTTGCCTCCACCTCTGCGTGATTGCTGTCATTTATTGCTTGGTATACAACATCTTGGAAATCATATTTCCTCCTCTTTGTCTGGTTTTCAGAATCTGGATATTTAGAGTCAAACACAGATGTAAAAATGAGCCCTGCCCTGGTATGTATGTATGTATGTGTGTGTATATATATACATATATATATATATATATATGTGTATATGTATATATACATATGTATATATATACCAGTATGTATATATATATACCAGTATGATCCAGAATGACACAATAATTAATGTTATTAATATTATCAAAATAAAATAAATTCAGAACTATGTTCCTTTGAAAATAATATCTAAGCAGAATATTTAACAGAATTATTTCAAAGAATACTGATTATGAAAATTTTATTTTTAACATTTTTTATAATTTTATTTTTGTATTTATTTTTGCATATTGATTATATAAGTTAATGAGATGCCTTGTGATATTTCCACACATGCATACCATATATGCTCATCAAACCAACTTCCTCTAATCCACTCCTCCTCAATACATGCATTTCCTAACCTCTATTAATCACTATTCTACATTCAGTTTGGTAAGTTTTTAGCTTCCACATGTGAGAGAACATGTTTCTAGCTTATTTAATTTGATATAGCTACAAATTACATTATTATGTTCTTCTTTAACTGAGGAATATTCCATTGTGTGTACATGCCACATTTTCTAGTGCCATTGATGGGCACCTAGTCTGTGACCATACATTAATTATTTTGAATAATGGCATAAGAAAACCTGTGCAGGTATCTCTTTGAAATGCTGATTTCATTTCCTTTGGATATATACCTATAAGTAGGAAAGCAAAACAACACAGAGATATCATCTCATCATAATGAAAACAAATATTATAAATGAAAACTAAATAACAAATGCTGGTGAGGATGTGGAAAAAAAGGAGCTAGTACATTGTTTATGAAACTATAAATTAGCATAGTCATTATGGAGAAGAACGTGGAGTTACAAAACTAAAATAGTTTGACCCATTCAATTTTGCATAGTAGCCACAACTTAGGTCCATGTCACTTTAAAATACAAAACATCTTTAAAATATTTTTGATCTCAGAAAAATATTTTCACAAAAACATTATGAATCTCATTTTATAGGCAATGAAAGAGAGAAAAATGAAATAATTTGCCTGTGGTCACACAGTGATAGACATATTCTAATTTTGTTTATAAGTAGTTTTACATTGTTTTACTAAGAGTTAATGCAAGTAAATCTGCCACGTCTCTTACAATTATATTTTTAAAATTTTATATTTATTGATGCATTATAGTTTTATATAATAATGGGATCCATTGTGATATTTTTATACAAGCACAACTCATATTTTTTTCTGTTTTTTTTTTCGCTTGTCTTCCACTTTCTCCCCACCTCCTCAGATTCCCTTCCACTAGTCTACTGGCCTCTTCTATTTTTATGAGGTCCTTTTTCTTTCCTTTTTTCTCTGTAGCTTCCACATTTGAAAGACAGACACATGGTCTTTGACTTTCTAGTTGGATAATCTTACCTAGCATAATTTCTATTTTTTTAATTGAGAAATTTATTTTTTGAACAATCATACAAGTTTTTAACAAAATAATATAAAATGTATATAGATTCTGAAGATTAGCTTTACTGCCAAGAGTGCCCCCCCAATTACACCCTTATCCCTCCCTTCCCCTTCCCACAATATCTCTAAAAATGTATTAGGTTATATAACATTACACCTTATCTGGATTTAACACATGATAATAGACCACCTTTCTCAATGGCCAGGGTCTAGTTCCAACCTCCACAGATAAGTGAAGACATTCGACCCTTGGTTCTCTGGATTATGCTGATTTGTACTTGTTTTTGGAAGTAGTATTATAAACCAATACATATATAGAATGTGTAATGATCAAATCAAGGTAATTAGCATTCCCATCTCCTCATTATCATTTCCATGTGTTGGGAAACTTTAAAGTCTTCAAGAGTAATTAAAAGATATCTGATTAATTGTTGTAGACTATATTTACTGTACTGAACATTAGAACTATGTCTTACCCCTCATTGTATTTTGGTACTCAATGTCTGTTCTCTCTCCTTCCCTTCCCTGATTCCCTTCCTGGACTCTAGTGACCTCCATTCTACTCTCTAGTTCTATAAGATCAAGTTTATTAATTTCCACCAATCAATGAGAATATGTAGTATTTGTCTTTCTGTATACCACTCATAATAGCCAAGATGTGAAATTAACCAAAGTGTCCTTTGATGGATGAACAGGTTTTAAGAAGGCATATGAACAATATGGAAATATTTTCAGCCATAAAAAGAGATGATATCCTGTCATTTGTGTCATCATGGATAAGACTAAAGGACATCATGTTAAGCAATCATTTTGTTTTGATTGCTGCTATCTTTCTCTCTTCTGAGCAAAACTGTGTTCTGGAAAGGAGGTGATATCTCATGGCATTTGCTTACTGACAATGCAATGGGCTGAGAGGGAGCCACTAACCCAAGTGCAGCCAGTCATCTTCCTCTAACTATTGTTAGAAGAAGAGCTTCTTTACCTCTTCACAAATATGTGAAAATTCAGTCAAGCAGTTATTGGTGTTATTCTCCTGACCAGCAGAAGATATCTCTTAACAGCAAGAGCAAATTAAATCAACATGCAAAGAAATAAGAGGTGAGAACAAAAGGGGCAGTTCCAGGACCCGAAGCCTGCAAAATTACCCTAAACCTTGCCTTTCCAAGAATCCAATTTTGTTGATATCATTTTAGTTTGATGTATAACATTATATAAAGATTTAAAATATTTGTCTCAAATTCTAATTTTTTCCAGATTATTTGTGGAATAATTCTTCATAAATAATAATTTGCATTATCTCCTTTTCATGCATTTCCCAGACTTCTTATTCATATGCAAAAGTGGACAATTTTAAACTTAATTTATACCAAAGGGAAAGAAAATTGATAACGGGTCATCCCAAGGCACAGACTAAATCACATCATTCCCTTCCTCTAGAGAATTGTTTCAGTAGGAATAACTCCTATACAAGTTATATAATGATATTCAAATTCTAATTTTGGATGAAAACGTCAGTATTAAGTACTGGACATCTGAAGAAATTAATGAAATAAGAATCTGAAATATTATGTGTATCTCTCACACTTAGAAATTTACAATCAAAGAGTTTATTCACTATTTTTTTTCAGGCTTGGACTTTTCTATTTTTTAAAATATAGTCTACTGACCTTTCATTTTATCTTCTTTGAAGGAAGAACTTCTGAATGGTTTAACATTGATGGTTGATATGTTTGACTCTTTTGAATTTTTCAGTGTAATTAAAATTCTATTTTTTAAAAATAAAAGATCAAGATAAAAATACCTTAAAATATGTTGCTATGCCTCTCTAGTACTGCCAGCTATAAGCATAGACAGAACCCTGGCATCACATTGCACAATAATTTTTTTACATGGATTTCTTACTATGTTTAATTCGCTGTATGAGTCATACGATTTCCTCATTTCCAATTTTTTTATTTTAAAAGTGAGCATAGTGATTTACTAAGTCCCTTAGAGGTATTTTCTAAAACACATCTAAAAAAAAGTTATGACAGACTTGAATGCTTTGCAAATATTTTTAGTATTCTTATTAGAGGTTGGTAAATAGAAAAATCACATGATTAAAAAACTAATTGTGCAATAAAAACTTATTTGATTAATTTTAAAAATTGAGGGATAAATCATATATTCTAAAAATTAAAACTATATGATTTTCTTTTATCCTATGTTCCTGTTATTTTATTAATATGAATAGGTATTAAACTTCCACATGGAGTACCTCTTTTTTTACTCCTAGTAAATTTTATAGTTTCATTCTTTTGCTCTAGAAATCTGTCACTAATTAATACATTCATTCATTATTATGTAATGCTTTCTTTATTCTTCTTTCAAGACATATTGAGTTCCCTTATGTAGCAATTATCGTATTAGGCTCTGAATCAAGGTATATTAGATTTTTACATCTGAGCAAATGGTTTAAAATTATTTTACAGCACTCTTGAATTTTAAAAATGTTAAATTTATTTTTAACTGGTTTCAATAATTGTCCTAAAGTTTTCAGTATTTGAATGGAAAATGACCCATGTAAAATCCATTTTAATTATTTCTTAGAATGACAGGAAATATTTTCTTGCCTTAAAAGTATAAAAACCTCAAATTGTTTCATCATGATTATATTTTTGTGAAATTTATGGTTACATTCAAGGAGAAAAATCCTAAAGGAAGCTATGACAGTCAATTTAAAATTGAATCTATATTTGAATTTATAACTATTTTTCCTTATCAATAAATGTTAATAGCTTTAGCAAGATACTATTTTATGGATCTTTATATACAATAAAAACAGATTCTGAATCAGACTAGGTAGAGAATTGCACTTAATAATACTCTAATCCATAGGGTTACTATTGTCAGCCCAGGACCAGTTGAAGTTGACCAGTATTTTGGGGGAATCAGATAGAATTATGAACACATAGATTTGGTTAGTACCAGATGTCTAGACATTCAAAGGGTTCTAATTCCCACATACACAAGAAAATGATAATGAAATGATTTTTAGCACATGTGTGTTAGAGACTATTCTAAGCTAATATTTATAAAGCTAACTCTAGGTGACCAAAAGCTGTGGGAAACCATGCCAACAGTAATCTGAAGCCATTTTATTTAGATTGTGGTGAGTCAACATTTTAACAATTGTTTTTGATTATTACAGTAAACTATAAAGATAATTTCTAAACAAAGTCATTTGTGTGTATAAATGGCAGTCCTTCAAACCAGCATTAAAGTATCATAGCTTCCTGGGGTTTTTAGTTCTCAGAGTTCAACTTTCATATCAATCTAACAAATTGAACTGAATCTGTTGACAAGTGAAGAAGAATGATGGTTTTGGAAGGTGTCGTGTTTGTTGTGCAGCCAGAATAACACTGTGGATTCTCTGCTTTATAGGGATTTAGTGAATGAGTATAAAAACCATAAGACGTGCAAGAGGCAGCCAAATTCGCTAAAATAAAAGCACAGTAAACACTTTCATGCATATTGAGATACAGAAACCTATAGATATGTTTTTATATCCAGCTGATAATGAAAAACTAGAAACAGTGAGTTTTTCTTTGATTATATTTATAGGCAAAATGTGATTTTAACTGTGTATGCCATTTATATTTCTTTTTATAAAAAAGATCTTAGTGGATCTTTTACCTTACTTAGTATATAATTTAAGCAATGTTTAATGATTGAAATAGTTTTTTAATAAATATTCCCTGAAAGCTTGTTAAATGTGGGGCATGGTGTTACATTCCAAGGAGGATTTAGAGATGAGTTAAGCCTGGGCCTTGCCTTAAAGGGAGCTTTATTTCCTTAGTGAATTAACTGACACCACCTCATCTCTCTGAAAATACGCTGATTTATGACTGCAATGCCCTAATTACTCAGGGTGACTCTTGAATATTCATGTACTTTTGCCCTCAGTAATTGAGCTGTATACCTACTAAAAATCAGTTAAGTGTGTTCCAGAATCAGCTGTATTTGCTTCACAAATAAGGTAATTTAATTACATTGTATTTTTGGTCCCCAAGATTGCTTCCTAGATTTGCTAGAAGGACTCAATATACAGCTATAATCACAGCTAAGATTTATTATAGAGAAGGAAGACAAAGCACAATTAGCAAAGGAAAAAAAAAAAAGGGATGCAAAGTTAGAAGGAAAGCAGGCACTAATACCCAGGGATTCTCTCTCAGCAATGTCACACAGGATGCACTTATTCACCAACCAGTTGTGACAATCCATGTAAAATGCTGTCTTCCTGGGAAGCTCACAGAAGGCCAGAGGCCAGGGTTGTACTGAAGGTCACTCACAAAGGCACCCTCATCTGGGTGCATAGCAAACTTCTTGGTTGCCAGAGGAGAGAGCAGGTATTCATCACAAAAGACATTGTTTACTGTTCAGGCAGAGGGAGGCTTCAATCACCTAAGGAATTCATGTCAGTGTAGGGAAATGATTACCAGTCAGTTCTTTAATGCCAGCCAAGGGCCAACTTTGCAAGCAGACCTTGCTGAGGATAACAGTCTTTGGCCTGCTATGTTAAGTTTTCTGCATATGCATAAACCAATGAAACAGGAAGGCATAAAAGAAAGAGCAAGCAAGAAAGCCACTTTTATGAAAGCTAAGTTTAATAATTTGAAAGGGCTTGGTAAAGGCAATTTGTTAAAAATAATTGCAGTTGAATTAAATATGTACTAAACCATTACTTATCCAATTTTCATGTTTACGGGAATCACTTGGGGATTTTGTTAAAGTGTGTATTCAGATTAAATAAATTCTGGTGTAGAGCTTGAGATACTGTATTTTTAATGAGTTACAATTTCTGATGATGAGAATGCTGACACATGGATTATTCTCTGAATGGGAAGGTTTTAGAATGTTCTGAATGACAAAGTAATATTAATAAAAGCTTTAAGGATTCTACCCCTAGATTTATAAAAAGATTTCTTAAGTTGCTCTTCGATATTAAAGAACTTAGTTGAGCTTAGTATGCAAAGCATTATTAATGTGGTTTAGATGGGTCCATTAATGCAAAACTAATTGATAAATCCTCATTCGCAAGAAGAAGTGATATGTTGGCTTCACACTAAAATATTTACCATGAATGTACCATTATATATTTTTAATGTGAAATTCTCATTTATGGCCCCTCCTTTTTATAGATTTTTTTTCATTTGTTTGATTATTGTTTAGTTGTGTGGAATAGCAAGGTATCTAAGGAATGACATAGAAATAAGATCTAATGGAGAGAGAAAGAATATAAAGATTTGAGATAGAGAACTCTCTTCAATCAGACATGTTCGTTTTGTAAAGGAGGTGACATTTGAAACTTGGAAGCCTTGAAAGATGATTAGATTTTGATAAGCACTGGCAGGTTTAATGGAAAATGATGACAGGATCTTTTCTTAGAGAATTAAGATATATGAAGAGTATGGTTGAAAAAAGTTCAGGAAGTAGATTGATTGGTTCTAGAATGTAGACCTTTATTGGGAAGAATAAGAACATGCATTAATAACAAAAAAAAAATGGACTCATTCTCTTCTTATACCCTTCAATACAAAACCTTCCAGTGATTTTCCATATATTGCACTAAGAATGAAATGCATAATCTTGACAAAGCCTCTAACAAATGTCCTACCTGGTCTCAATGTAGATTTGCTTATTGATAGACACACTGATCTTTATATTATTTAATGTGCTAAAACATTATTACTTCAAGGTTTTTGTATCTGCTGTTAACTCTGTCTGGTACAGTCTTTTCTCAGATTTCTCTCTTGTCTTTGTTTAAGCTTAGTTTTCTTTGCTTAGGTGTTGTCTATTTTAAGAACTCTGTGTAGATAGCCTAATCTACAATAACAATGAACCAGAGAGTCTTCCCTTTTATTCTTATTAAATTTCTTTTTTAGCATCTGTCATAATCTGAAATTATTATTATACTTTTTTGCATGTTTGTTTGTCTCTATCAATAGGGTATAAGTTGAGTTCACTGATATATCTCCAGAGCCTAGAATAGTGAGTGAGAATAGGCATGCAGTAAATGTTAGATGAATATATATAAATATATTCATTGATTTTTTCTTATGTTGGAGCAGATTTAATATGATAATAAGACTTATGAAATGGATGACATTAGTGAGTTATTTTCTCCCCAGAGCTAGGATAATTCTTGGATGTACATTAGGTGTTCAATAAATGTTATGTAAATGAATATATATTCCAATTTTTATATATTGAATTTTTCATTCTAATGTCATTGCTAATTTATCTAATTAAATGAACATGTGAAATGTTTAATATTAATAACACATACTTATCTTATTTGTGTTTAATGCAGGGATCACGTGCCTTATAACCACTTCAGACATTTATATAATACCTTGGTGTTGTATTTCAGGCTGTTATAACAAAGAATCATAATTGGGTGGCTTATAAACAATATACATTTATTTTTCCCAGTTCTGGAGTTAAGGCTGCTGGCATGCTTGAGTTCTAGTGAGAATCCTTTTTTTTTTCCAAATTAAAGACTACTGACTTCCCATTTTATCCTTCTGTGAAGGAAAGAAATGTGAGAGCTCTCTGGGATCTCTAATATAAAGACACAAATTCCATTTGTGAGAGCTCAACTCTGGTGACCCCATCACTTCCCAAAGGCTTCACACCTAATGCCGTCACTCAGAGAGCACAGATGTGTAGGAGATGCACATGCATGCCCTTCACTCCTCTTTGTCATCCCGTTGGCATAGAGCACTTGCTATAGCATATAGCGTGCTGGTGGACACACAATATGTAGAATTACTGCAAGACTCAAAGTAGATGTTCTGCATGTGGGGTCTGACCACCCCAGAAGGCCATACTTTCTGTTAGAACCAGATCTCCTTTCCAATTAGACGAGAGACAATTGCAAGAATTATGAACATGAACCACCAATGAATCCTATCATAACATTCGTATTTGCGTTTGCTAAGCACTTGCACTCAAAATGATGCTATAAAAAGACAAAGATAGGAAAGCCTTTAGTTCTTTTTCTTTTCCTCGCTCACCAGTTACCTACATGCAGGGTATGTAGATGGACTGTATGTATCAGAATGTGAAGAGCAAACAGTTTGTGTAGTTTTTTCATATGCACTGTATGTTCAGTGGTTCTGCATACAAGTTAAATGTACATAGTTTCATTTTAAACTAGAATTTCATAATATAAAAATGAACAGTAAAAGTTATGTTAATAATTGAAAATTTTAATTTTAATTTACTGAAGATGGCATTAACCACCAAATAGAAAAACCATGGCAAATCAATTGAGAGATTGTGGAAGAAGAAAAACTGTTTTATTTTAGTATCTTTAGTGTTACTTTTTAACTTGTTCTTTAAGCAGCTGCATTTTAATTTTGCACTGCACCCCAACAATTTTGTAGACAACCCTTCAATTGGTTTACAAGTGGAGAATGCTGAGCACATCTAAGGTTTTGTGAAGAAGAAATGGAAAATGCATGCTTGATAATGCTAGCCATTGCCTAAGCAACACCTGCTTACTTAAATACTTGGAGACAGGAAAGTAGATGGCATGAGATATACTTCCCCACTCAAAATACTTTAATATATGTCCTCCAATGTTTCTACTTGAGGGAGAATAGAGCACTAGAGTATATCAATGGTTTCTTTTCTGTCTACTACCCAATTTCCCAATTTTTCATTTTCAGGAGTAGTAAAAATTATTTTAGATTTTATTTCAACTTGTAGAAATTTTATACAAACTATTAACTACGTTATTAGAAAGCTAACCTTTTGTAAAGAAATTTTCTATTTGACAGTAAAATCTAACATAGAGCAGAGAAACAATGACAGTGGGTGGGTGGATTCTTGAAAAGTATCAGATAATTCCATTTATTCTTTACATTTAAGTATCAATGTTTTGTTTCAGGTCTCCTCAGGTAAGAATACCTACAAGAGATTGCTGTTTTGCTCAACAGCTTTCCACAGGACATGTGCTAATGATATAGAAATTTCCCAGAGTTTAGTCACTTATGTTCATTCATTCATCACATTTCTCTTGTTCCACACTTTAGTTGATCTTGATTTGTTTGTTTTGACACCATTTTATTTAGTGCAGATAGAAATTAATGTTTTGAAATCTGGGACAACCTTAAACCTTTCAATTAAGGAAAGAACAGAGCATTGTCATTTCTGTTACATTTAGAAATAAAGTTCGTCTTTTTCTTTTCAAATGTAGTATTCTCTTGAGCAAGTTATCCTATTCTTCCCCTGTCAAACTAAGGTAATTATGAAGGGAAATTATTAATATTTACATACACCTTGCTCTCAATATTTTTCTCACACACATTAAGAAGGTTTATTAGTCAGGTTTTAACCACTATAACAAAATACTTGAAGCTGGCTAGCATTAAACAGAAGTTTATTGAACTCAAAACTTTGGAGGCTGAAGGTGTGAACTGCAGAGCAGGGCTCTGACAAAGTCCCACACGGAGAAGGTGGAGCATGTGTGAGATTAGGACTGTATCTTGTACCAGGTAGTAGGGCTGGGCAGGGCCAAGATTGATCCTATTATAGAAATCCTTACAAAGAACTTACCAGGGTCCCAGGAGAAAATTATCTTAATCTCTTTTGAGGGCACTTACCTGATGACCCAAGGACCTCCTGCTAGATCACATCTCCCAGCACTACCACCTTGGGTAGGACTAACATGTAGATCTTAGAGGCAAAAAACCCACATCCAAATTCTAGCAGTCCTCTGTTGAAGAGTGTTTGCTCTCCACAGTTGCAGGTTCTTTTTCATAATGATGTCAATATATTTCCCTTTTTATAAGGAATTTTGCTGGTAGTTACATGTGATAGCAATAGTTTGCTTTCTCGGATGTTTTAGTCAGTCTTTTTCTTTGTTCAAACCACTGTGGTCCAAATACCTGCCAAGAATAACTTTTGAGGATGAAAAGTTTATTTGGGGCTCATGGCTTCAGGGGTCTCAGACCAAAGGTGGGTGACTCATTGCTCTGGGCCTGAAGTGAGGCATAAGATCATAGCAGAAGAGTAGAGGAAGAAAGCAGCTCAAGAAATGGCACCAGGAAGCAGAGAGGGAGGTCCATTCACAAGGAGCAAAGTATATATCCCAATGCCACACCGTACCTGCCTACGGTTATCACCTAGTTAATCTGTATCAGTGGATTAATGCACTGACTAGACTGAGGCTCTCACACCCTATACATTTCATCTCTAAACTTTCTTGCATCATCTCAGACATGAATTTGGCAGGAATGACTACTCCTATCTAAACCATAACATTGGCTTCACTGATCAGTCTTTACTGAGAATGGACTGGGACTTCACTTTTGGGTGGAATATAGTACGGTCTAGCTATTTGAGAAACAAGATGAGACAAATTTTCTTCATCTTTTGTTTCCTAAAAGATATAAGAAGTAAATCCCTGTCTTTCTGTTTATAAAACATTGCTTATAATTTAATTACATTTATATTAAAGGTATAAGAGATAATTTGCCCTTCAAATAGAATCGTGAACTTTTGGCAGGGATAAATAGAATAGGGTGAGAGAAATTGTGTCTTCTTCATTCTGTGTTCTTAGCACTTAGAATTTCATTTTTTATAATGAGCACTCAATACAAGTATGTTGAATGAATGAAGTGGTTGAATTTTACAGTCATAGCTTAAATGTCACTGACTTGCTGTGTTTACTTGCATACTACAGAAATTCCAGTACAGTATTGTGCTCTGTGTGAAGTATTGCTAAAACTCCTGTGCTCACAAACAGTGTTGCTGTTGCCTTTTCTATGAAACTATTTGAGTCAGACATAGTGCAGTGGCTTGGGAGGCTAAGGCAGGAGGATTACAAGTTCAAAACCAGCCTTGTCATTTAGTGAGGCCTTTAGTGCAACCTAGTAAGACCCTGTCTCAAAATAAAAAATAAAATGGGCTGGGGATGTGACTCAGTGACTAAGCACCCCTGGTTTTAATCCCTGGTAGCTCTTCCCCCACCCACCCACACACAAAAAAGCTATTTGAGGTAAAAGCCACATATTATTGGTATGTTGGCATGAACTTACCAAAACTGGAAAATATTGAGCTGCTAAAACAGTACTGGATTCCCTTCAGTCAATACTGTTTATGAATCATACTTTTTTCCATATAAAACAAGGTATATGGACTTCTCTACAAATCTGTGACAGGTGTTGTCATTGTTTTAATGAACAATTATGTGTTGAAATTTCTGTATGCATGAATCACTGTTCAAGTCATTGCAGAACAAATAATGAATAGAATAGTAAAGATAAAACAATGAACAAGATAGCAGAGGTCTCTTATTAAGGCTTTTATTTAAGGGAGAACAGAGATAATAAATATTTGACGTGGCTTTGGTTGGCAATATAACATAGACAGTGACCCATATCTCAAATGTTTTTATTTCTTTCCAACTGAGTCAGAAGGTTCCTTCATATTTTATGGTTTCTGAAATCAAGGTTTATATTACATTGATATGTAAATTTAACATAGTGCTTTTTTCCTGTGAAAACTTGTGATTGATAGTGTATGTTATGAAGAATTTGTTTTTAGTTTGAAGGAAACATTGTAGTCATACTGATATAGTTTGAAAATTTGCCTGATGTCTCTCATGGAATATTGAAAATCAATCTATTCAACTGAGCTGAGGATAGATACACACTGTCCACCAACTGTCTTTCCTCTAAGGTCCTGTATTCAAATATTCTCATAAAGACCCTACCCACCCCTTTGCATTAGCTCATGAAATGCCTAATGCCTATATGTCCTCTTTATTAGTTACACATGCCTCAAACTTAACCACAGACTTCATCTATGCTCAGAGTGTAATAATTTACCATTATAAGCTATCTTGTCTAATTCTCTTCCTTTTACAGGTAAGAAAACTAGGGACACAGAGTTTGAAATATTTGAAGTCTGCTCCAGTTCAAGACTGTGATCACTGTATCACCAACACAGTATCTAGTTATCTTTCTATGAGACTATGCTATAATTTAACTTAAACACTTTTAAAATAATTTCACCTTGCTTGTAGACAATATTATTTCTAAATAACAAGTGTGAAATCCTTAAAATAAAATATCCAAGACTTTTAAATAAGTTGTGAGGGGTATTGGCTGTCACCTCTTTAGAGGTGCTGTTGAGTGTAAGACGATACCTCAAAAGCCATCTAAGACTTTCAGAATATTTTTCATGGCCAGTTGAATATCAGGGCATTGTAAAGTATAAATATTCCCCAAAACCATTTGTTCAAGAGGAATATATTAATGTTTTACAAACTACTTTTATTTGATAATCAAAATGATTGTCAATCACCAGATTATACCTATATTGGATCACACTAAACACAAAGGCCAATATAAACACACAGGTCATAAAGTTTGATGATGAAGAAAAGTCATGTTAAATGAGATTTATGAAACTTTATATTTTACTCTTTCTTTAGAGTTTAGTTTCTGCCAAGCAGTGGTAAACCGAATAAAATCCTCCCTTTATGAAAAAGCCAACACTATTACCTAATTACTCTCTCCTAAGAGTCTACATGCACCAAAGTATCAATGGGAAGCAATTGTCAGAAATTTGCTCAAATAAAAGAGGATTTTTTTTTCTAAATGAGGTATGATTAAAAAATGATGCAAAAGATTTCTGATTTATATGTTAAAGGCACTAAGTATGAATTATGCTATGTTTTTATTAAAAAAAAAGGCAGTAGGATGACATGTTCAGTATGGAAAGGGCTTTAGAAGAATGATTCGCTGTTCCCATTCTACTCTTCAGTCTTGAATTTAGGATGATGGCCTTTGTTTAAAATCACCCGAGAATTATTTCACAAGAGATTTTGAATATCACTGAACACATGTTTGATGGGAAGTCTTGGGAAAGGGATCCACATTTGTAGCCCATGTTTGCTTAACTTGGAATTTATCTTAACAGTGTTCTTTAAAATAAAATAATACAAAAGGTATGTGAGGGGAGCAGCAGAGGATCAAACAAGCTTTGGAAGTTCTATAATTCTTTCCTAAAGATTCATATGCATATTAGCCTCTGTGTAGCTTTTTGAGGGCTGCTATGAAAAGGTTCCAGGAGCTAAGAGGATTAGGACAAAGAAATTAGTCTCAAATCAAGGTTTCAGCTGGGCCACAATCCCTCAAAAGTTGCTAGGAAAGGATGTCCTCCTTCCTAGCTTTTGGTCATTATATGACATCCTCCCTGTGTGTCCATATTTCCTCTTGTCATTCAACTAGTAGCTGTCTCCATTCTAGGTTGCTGTTACCCTAACTTCACTGATGACATCTGTAATGGCCCAATTTCTGAATAAGCTCACATTTTTTCCAAATAAGGTCATATTCTGGGGGTTAGGATTTCAACAAATAAAAACTTAGAGACACATAATTCAACCAAGATGAATATTAAGATTTTGATGTTGTTGTTGCTAGGTTTCTTATCTAGGGCATTGGGCATGCTAGGAAAATGTTCTACCACTGAGCTACCCCTGGCCCTGAAATCATTTTTAATAACAGTAAAAATTGTATTTAAATTTGATTTTAGCCAGGATATTTTTCTTTTATTCTCTTTCTGTTTGTCTATCTCTCTCTCTCAAATAGAATAATTGCCATGATTTATGATCTGCATGTTTGTGTCCTCCAAAATCACATCTTAAATCTTAACCTCCAACTTGATAATAGCAGAGGATTTTGAAAGGTTATTGGGGTTAGTGCCCTTGTAAAAGAGACAACAAAGAACTAGCTTGCCCTTTCTACTATGTGAGAACACAGTGGGAAGGCATTATCTATGAAGTGGAAAGTTGGCTATACCAGATACTGAATCTGTGAATGCCTTGAACTTGGACTTCCTGGGCTCTAAAATTATAAGTAATATATTTCTGTTTATAAGCCAAATGGTTTTATGTGGTTTAATACTCAGTTTGTGGTATTTTGTTATAGAGCTCTAACAGTAAGATAATAATCCACTCCTATCTTCCTATCAACATCTTTATAAAATACTGTAAAATGAGGCAAAAGATAAAATTGAGGTGTAAAATGTAGATGATTAAATTTAAAGTCATGGTGGTATGAATAGTAAATGGGACATCAGAAAAAAATGTATAAATAATTAGGATGTATGAGGCCTCTTCTGGTTCTGGCCTGGCAGGCTCCCAGGACACCACCAGGTAGGACCCCCACCTAGAGTAGCCCTTTGCCCACCTGACACCCACCCCAAGCCTCTTCTGGTTCAGGCCTGTCAAGTGCCCAGGTCACCCTGGGGAGGACTTCCGTCTGGAGCAACCCTGGCCTAGGAGAATGGCTGGCCTAGGAGTCTTCTGTTCCTGGTCCGGCAGGCACCCAGGACAATCCCAGTTAGGACCCCAACCTGTAGCAGCCCCTGACCACCCAATATGCTGGCCCAGGCCTCCTCTGGTCCCAGGCCCAGCAGGCTAACAGGGCATCCCTGTGTAGGACCAGTGCAGGGAACAGTCCACTACCAGACAATGTGTTGGTGCAGGCCTTTATTCCTGGACCTGACAGGTGTCCAAGATACCCCTTAGGACCCCTGCTCAGAGCAGGTCAGCTGCATCACACACCCCAGGTCCAGATAAATTGGGCCTGTACCAACCACCAAGGATCTTAGATTCCTTTGTGGTATCTAGGCAGGCCCATTCAGGTATGACCTGAGCTTCTGAGACCCTAGGAACTAATGACACACCCCCACTGCTTCACTTAACACTCCAGCAGGCAGCCCCAGGCCCTCAACAGTCCCAGCTAAGTACCCTTGAGCCTAGATCCAAAAGGTGCAGCAAAATGAGGTTCCAGACAGAAGCAGCTTTCTGTAAGAAGGTAGTCATCAAAGGAGTGGTATCTGACCCAACCCTTTGACTTATAAGGAAGAACCATCTGGAGACCTGCCTTGCTTCCCCACAGGAAATCTCAATTCAGAGATCCAGAAGAAGCTCTTCAAAAATGAAGAATCAAACTAGAAAAGGTTTGCCTCAGACATACAACTTCTCTACAAGAAGCCCATGGATAGAGAGTGGGATGAAAACCTAGAAATATCAATCATCTGATTACTAAAAGGAACAATAAACTAAAACAAGATATAATGAAGAGACTAAGTGAGAAAACTGTAGAGATGAAAACTGTATTATCAAAGAAAAATTCATAACGAGAAAGGAAATAGCAGAGCTGAAATCCTCAGTGAATCATACTAGAGGAATGATGTAAGAATTTAATAATAGTCTAACTTTTCTGGAAATCAGAACCTAAGCTCTTGGAGAAAGAACATCCGAAAATGAGGATTGACTAACCTTGAGTGCACCAATGAAAAAAAGAAAAAAAAAAAAAAAAAAAAAAAAAAAAAAAAAAAAAAAAAAAAAAAAAAAAAAAAAAAAAAAAAAAAAAAAAAAAAAAAAAAAAAAAAAAAAAAAAAAAAACAACGAAAACAAAACAAAACAAAAAAACCCCAGAAAACTCATATAGCATGAGCAGAAATTTCGGAGTGTCTGGCATAAAACCAGAAGAAACAATCTGTGAATAATTGAGATACAAAAATAAATTGAAATGCAAACAAATGACATGAAGAAAATTCTCAACAAAATAGTTAAAGAAAATATGTCCAATATTAAAATAGAATCAAATATGCTCATCCAGGAAGTATACAGGACACCCAATAGGCCTAATCAAAAGACAAGTTCACCAAGACACATCATATTCAAAATATATAACAGGGAAATCAAGGACAGAATACTAAAATTTGCAAAAGAGAAATGCCAAAGGATCACAACAG